>JAFMSR010000203.1:45000-73962 GCA_022818135.1 Saxidomus purpurata | reverse complement strand
TTTTCGTGGAATAGTGCAGGATACACAGAAAGCGTCCAAATTCTAGAGAGCCTCGATCTTGCCTTACATACTCGGCTCTCCGCTTTGATCAGTTTAATTGTTCTGATAATTTCCCACGTTGTTGTCGAGCCTTTGTAGCAGAAAGCGCACACAAAAATCATATTTTGTTGTTTAACATTGAATTAGCAAGACTAAGAAACACCCCTGATTCTCTACACGCCAATTGTATGGATTATCAATGATAAAACCTCTAAAATGCAAAACGCCTAGATCTACAGTTAAATTGTCAAATAAAAAATGTCACAAACTTCTTTCCAGTCTATCACAATTTGACGTATTTCAGGGCTTTCCCGCTGTTAGGCAGTGCCTAATTTCATATTAGGGAAACTTCGAGACGGTAATGCCCGTATTTACTTATTTGTCTTAGTGTTAATTGCACTACTCACAGAAGAGCTTTTTATGGATCTCCGGTTTTTCACAACACGGGAAATCGCCATTGTTCGCGCCAAGTGCTTGCACACGCAGGGCACTGGTTACTTATCAGACAGAGATGTCACAGCAAAGCGCGTGCACTGATCGTAATTCCCTGTTCATCTGTTTATTTTTGTTAAACAATAACAATAACAACAACAGCTATTGGTTTAGTTGATGAAATTGGAAATAAAACATTACTTCAGATTGAGATCGAGAAGTTAATGCTCACTCAGTTACATTACTTGCAGTCAAAGCACGGAGAATTACATGGAAGGTGGATGTTTATTAAAATGACTGTTCGAGCTTATAAAAAAATACTGTGAGTATTGCCTTCTGATCAAGCTGATTTTGAACTGTTTTTGTTTGTTTGGTTTGTGTAATGAAATATTATAGTTTATAATGCTTTGAACACATTTGCATGGTTTGGTACGTGTTCGGGAGTTTTGCTTCTTTGTGGTATTTTTCAAATTCTGAATGGTTCTGAATGATGAATGGTTATTAAATTGGGGTACATCACTCATCAACTTTTCCAGTCACTTTTATTAGCATGCCAATTTTGTAATCTTGACTCTTTTTCACAGGATCAAACCGGTGATTCCGAGATGGTGTTGCTCTAGGTGCCAAAAATAGGTCCAAATCGCAAAATAAATCCATGTGGACACTTGGCTTAGCTGCATACATTATCTATACCGGATATACTGGATCAGGGCCATCCCAAGAGGACCACATATGAGGGGCAACTACTGGAATCACCACTGCTGTCTTCGGTATGTTGTTTTGTTTCACGCTCAGTCAATTTTATATTGCCTTCTTAAGCTGAAATAACTATTTTATACAATTGTTCACTTTTTGTAACATAAAGTCATAATCTGTCTCCCTGTATTTTATCATCGAATAATATATAGTCGGGAGTTTGGGTGCGTAGTTATGTAAATCACTTGTGATTTAACTTGTCGTATCCAAACGACTGTCTTTTATTCAACGATAAAATTTACGGAACAAATTATTGTTTCGACACACAAATTATTGTTTCGATTCTAATACTTTTACATTATTTTCTTTGAAAACTATCCGAACTTAAACTTTATTGAACCCATACGCGAAATGATTTGACAGGCGTTTACATACGTTACATCATTTACGGCACAACATCATAGGAAAACATCCTTATCATAAAATAATACCGACTTTCCCACGTATGTGTATAAAGGAAAAGCAGTCGCTTGTGTTACAATTTTGAATGTGTTACTCTAATATAAAATTGTAAGTTTTGAATTGTACTTGTACTTTAATTTCAGGGAAATGAACTGTGGAGCTTACTCTGATAGAATGGATTGTGAACAACCTTTCGGATATATTGCTCAAAGGAAATTGATTGTGAATAACTTTTCAGAGATTTTAAGATACCGGTAATTAAGAAATTTCTAAGAAAGTGTACATGTTATGATGTACATATTTATAAACTCTTTATCAGTGGAAATAAATAAATACAATTTAATCTGTAAAATTTGGGAATAAAGCTTGATTATCTATCAAATGATAATGGTAAATGCTCATCCTGAAATGAATTGAATTTCAACCACAGTTGATAATGGACTGTGGTGACCAATACCAGCTGGCCGCTTTGTTAATTTTCTAAACCATTATTTGCTGTACGGTGTACAGTGTTTTGTTTACTTTTTAATTTTTTGTTGTTTTCTGCTGAAATTAACATGTTTAATTCATATTGACTGTTTTAGTTTTGAAATAAATTGATTTATTATGATCTGTAGAAAATGTAAAAAAATATGCAAATAAAATTAATATGCTTAATTTTTGAAATTTTAATCTTTTTTTTTGTTAATGCTGTTACCAATATTAACATTGTGATAGGAGACCAGCAAAAAGTAGGGAACTTGAAAAATCTGTTGTCCCGGGACTTTAACATAGGTTTAAACAAGGAAATTTGTTCTCATGTCACTGAATTGCTGTTCTCAGACGGGCTTTATCAGACAGTGACTGTTGTCAGAGTGATGGCATGATACATATAATTCTTTCTATAGGAAAATAACTGAATTGCTGTCAGAGATAGAAGTCAGATAGCCCAGATTGTCAGAGCAACCAAGGCCTATAGTATCTAGTTATAAGGAGACTCTGGTTCAAATCTGTCTGTCTGTCCTTAAACATTTCTTTTGACTTTCATGAAACTTGCTCAGAATGTAACCTGCAACCTGAATATGATCCCTATTGAATTTGGGGTCAGTGGGTCAAAGGTCAAGACACAATGACAGACCTCTAAAAGCATTTCCCTGATGTCGCTCTACAGGTCATAATTCAATTTACTCAGAAGGTTGTCTGCAACATGTAGATGATCTTTATTGTTTTGAGAGTCAAAGGTCAAGCACAGTAACCTCCGTTAGCCTTTCCTTGATAACACTCCACAGGTCACAATTTCATTCAACTTTCATCAAACTTGCTCAGATGGTTGCCTGCAACATGTAGATGATCCCTATTGGTTTTGGGGTCATAGGTCGAAGGTTACAGTGACCGAAACTTTGAAAATAATTTCTGGTCAATATTTTGAGATCTAATATTATCAACAGCAGTCTAGAGACTTTTAGGACGACTGGTCTTATTAGTTGATTAGAATCTATCCTTACTTTTTGAGGGGTTAGTAAGTCAATGTTATAGGGACCTGTTATAAAGGTACTAAAAGCAGTCCAGTCATGAACATGTTGTAGAGTGTGGATAAATCCCCATTGTAGGCAGTGCCTTATTTCATAGTATAATGTGATAAAAGTAACCGAAACATTCAACATAATACGACACGGACCTTATATACACATTAGGTCCAGGACGATTTTGTGCAGGTTTAACTGTTTCTGTAAGCAAAGTATCATTTAAATTTCTTTCAGTTCTTGGTGTTAACTTGATATAAAGCCCTTCGTAGTAATTAAACTTACTTTTCATCATTCTTATACAATTTTTTACATAATACATTCATCTATCCACAAAGACAATGACCCTATATACTCTTACCACCACTTGTCGGAGGTAAACTCGAAAACAGAATGCGTGGAAGTGTGAAAATAGCGATTTTGATTGACAGTCGGCGTCATGTCAATTAGGCAATTACAGCGGAGTTTTAACGGAAATAGATATTTCAAATCAACATAAAGGTGACAAATATTTTAGGTTTTGAAACAATAAAATAAAACAAAAACCATAACGCTGTGATAGTATACATTACCGGGGATTCACAACAAAAAATACGTCGGCGGCTATGTCTGATTTGATGTTTGTGATTCAATGGATTTAAATGCAACAGGCTACTTTTACCAAATTTTTAATTAATAAATATTTTCACTGAAGTCACTCCAAAATACTCGAAGAAACGCGAAGTTCCGCGATCGATATTTTCACTGGCCGCGAAGTGAGTCCATAGAATGGGGTCATTTACGTTTTTTTCTCCGAGTTACTCGAAGTCACGTTATTTGAACTTATTTCCACTCACTTCACACTTCGCGTTTTTTGTATAATCCTCCAGAGCTGTACTGTTATGCCTTTTGTCCAACTACACACTGGTTCTATCGTGTATGTCCTGAAAATATTTTGAAAATATTTATAGACACTTTGATACACATTGTCTGTATCAAATTCACAAATATATGTGAAAATTTCGTGAAGACTCGTGAATTCATTCATATTATGACCGTTTTAGGCTTCCGTATTTGATTTTTTCGAAAACCACCACATGCGACAAGACTTTTTTCTTTTTTTGTGCACCAGATCACGTCAAAATGTCGGGAACTGTTTACTTTGCTAATTATAGACGGAAAATATCCTCAAAAACAAAAACAAAAACTTTGACAAAAACTACTTTTTAATCTCTTTACATTCTCAAGGTCGCCAGTGTGTTATCAACGAAGTAGAATCTAATTTGCATATTTCCTTCACGCCAACCTGTTTACTTATGTTTACAGTCAAAATTTGATAAACATTGTTATTGCATAAATAATTACTAATTTCAATAACCTATATAAATACCTCAAAACGATGCGATTATCGGTTTCCTCTTCGCTGGTCACAAAATAAACAAAGTAACCTCCGCCATAATAGTTCCGTGACGTCATCAATTTTGTAACTAATATGAAATAAGGCACTGCCTAGAATGGGGATTTATCCACACTCTGAAACATGTTCATGACTGGACTGCTTTTAGTACCTTTATAACAGGTCCCTATAACATTGACTTACTAACCCCTCAAAAAGTAAGGATAGATTCTAATCAACTCAATAAGACCAGTCGTCCTAAAAAGTCTCTAGACTGCTGTTGATAATATTAGATCTCAAAATATTGACCAGAAATTATTTTCAAAGTTTCGGTCACTGTAACCTTGACCTATGACCCCAAAACCAATAGGGATCATCTACATGTTGCAGGCAACCATCTGAGCAAGTTTTATGAAAGTTGAATGAAATTGTGACCTGTGGAGTGTTATCAAGGAAAGGCTAACGGAGGTTACTGTGCTTGACCTTTGACTCTCAAAACAATAAAGATCATCTACATGTTGCAGACAACCTTCTGAGTAAATTGAATTATGACCTGTAGAGCGACATCAGGGAAATGCTTTTAGAGGTCATTGTGTCCTTGACCTTTGACCCACTGACCCCAAATTCAATAGGGATCATATTCAGGTTGCAGGTTACATTCTGAGCAAGTTTCATGAAAGTCAAAAGAAATGTTTAAGGACAGACAGACAGATTTGAACCAGAGTCTCCTTATAACTAGATACTATAGGCCTTGGTTGCTCTGACAATCTGGGCTATCTGACTTCTATCTCTGACAGCAATTCAGTTATTTTCCTATAGAAAGAATTATATGTATCATGCCATCACTCTGACAACAGTCACTGTCTGATAAAGCCCGTCTGAGAACAGCAATTCAGTGACATGAGAACAAATTTCCTTGTTTAAACCTATGTTAAAGTCCCGGACAACAGATTTTTCAAGTTCCCCTACTTTTGCTGGTCTCCTATCACAATGTTAATATTGATAACAGCATTACCAAAAAAAAAAAGATTAAAATTTCAAAAAATTAAGCATATTAATTTTATTTGCATATTTTTTTACATTTTCTACAGATCATAATAAATCAATTTATTTCAAAACTAAAACAGTCAATATGAATTAAACATGTTAATTTCAGCGAAAACAACAAAAAATTTAAAAGTAAACAAAACACTGTACCCGTACAGCAAACAATGGTTTAGAAAATTAACAAAGCGGCCAGCTGGTATTGGGTCACCACAGTCCATTATCAACTTGTGGTTGAAATTCACAATTCATTTCAGGATGAGCATTTACCATTATCATTTGATAGATGATCAAAGCTTTATTCCCAAATTTCACAGATTAAATTGTATTTATTTATTTCCACTGATAAAGAGTTTATAAATATGTACATCATAACATGTACACTTTCTTAGAAATTTCTTAATTACCGGTATCTTAAAATCTCTGAAAAGTTATTCACAATCAATTTCCTTTGAGCAATATATCCGAAAGGTTGTTCACAATCCATTCTATCAGAGTAAGCTCCACAGTTCATTTCCCTGAAATTAAAAATACAAGTACAATTCAAAACTTACAATTTTATATTAGAGTAACACATTTCAAAAATTGTAACACAAGCGACTGCTTTTCCTTTATACACATACGTGGAAAGTCGGTATTTTATTTTATGATAAGGATGTTTTCCTATGATGTTGTGCCGTAAATGATGTAACGTATGTAAACAAGCCTGTCAAATCACATTTCGCGTATGGGTTCAATAAAGTTTAAGTTCGGATAGTTTTCAAAGAAAATAATGTAAAAGTATTAGAATCGAAACAATAATTTGTGTGTCGAAACAATAATTTGTTCCGTAAATTTTATCGTTGAATAAAGACAGTCGTTTGGATACGACAAGTTAAATCACAAGTGATTTAATAACTACGCACCCAAACTCCCGACTATATATTATTCGATGATAAAATACAGGGAGACAGATTATGACTTTATGTTAAATAAAAAGTGAACAATTGTATAAAATAGTTATTTCAGCTTAAGAAGGCAATATAAAATTGACTGAGCGTGAAACAAAACAACATACCGAAGACAGCAGTGGTGATTCCAGTAAGGTTGCCCCTCATATGTGGTCCTCTTGGGATGGCCCTGATCCAGTATATCCAGTATAGATAATGTATGCAGCTAAGCAAGTGTCCACATGGATTTATTTGCGATTTGGACCTATTTTTGGCACCTAGAATAACACCATCTCGGGAATCAACGGGTTGGTCCTGTGAAAAGAGTCAAGATTACAAAAATTGGCATGCTAATAAAAGCGACTGGAAAAGTTGATGAGTGATGTACCCCAATTTAATAACCATTCATCATTCAGAACCATTCAGAATTTGAAAAAATACCACAAAGAAGCATAGGGACTCCGAACACGTACCAAACCATGCAAATGTGTTCAAAGCATTATAAACTATAACATTTCATTACACAAAACCAAACAAACAAAAAACAGTTCAAAATCAGCATGATCAGAAGGCTAAATTCTCACAGTATTTTTTTATAAGCTCGAACAGTCATTTTAATAAACATCCACCTTCCATGTAATTCTCCGTGCTGACTGCAAGTAATGTAACTGATGTGAGTATTAACTTCTCGATCTCAATCTAGAAGTAATGTTTTATTTCCAATTTCATCAAATAAATAGCTGTTGTTGTTGTTGTTATTGATTAACAAAAATAAGCAGATGACAAGAATTACGTCAGTGCACGCGCTTTGGCTGTGACGTATCTGTCTGATAAAGTAACCCAGAATCCTTTTCGTGTGCAAGTACGCATGCGCGAACTTTAATGGCGATTTCCATTGTTGTGAAAAACCGGAAGTCATCAAAAATAACTGCCTTAGTGAATGCAATTAACGTTTCGCGCCGGGATAAATCCCCTATTACGTAGGTATGGTAGCGTATCAGGAACATGTTGCGGAATGGCATTTTCAAAACATTTAAAGGTCCCATTGATTGAAAATTTCACCTGTTAATATTTTGTAAGCCATTTGTTAATTAAGTGCACTGAACCCAGTTGGGTGGAAATTTTCGACAAGAAACGTGTTTATTGGGACATAAATCACCAATACAAATTGGCCGGTATTTCACCGAAACGCAAATATTACGATCCTCGGCGACTTCCGTAAAATATCGGAAAAGTTTCCGTGTAACGTCACTTGCAGGACTCGACAAAGATCCGTTACATTGATTATAGTAAACGAGCACACAAAACTCCGTGTAAAAACACGATTAACTTACTATTTATATTGTTTTTGTAAATGGGAGGCGCCTGGTGTGTTCTGGGTGGATGCAGCAACAAATGGAATGAGAGAATAAGCCTACACCAGTAACCTTGGGACTCTAATATAAAAAGTCAGTGACTAAGACAATAGGGACAAACTTTCCCGAAAATAAAAAAATGACAAACACCCCCCTTCCACACAAAAACAGGCTAAATCGGCAAAAACACTTATTAAAGAAAAATGGACCGATATGGTAATAAAGGGGGTTCAAGGGGGCTTAGCACACAAAAGCTCGTAGCGATAGAAAACAACTTAAGGACACAATTTTGGGGGATAAAATAAAAAAACTGAAAGTCATAAAGGAATATTATACCTTAAGGTCAGGTCGGATTATGAACCAAAAGTTAAAGATTTTAGATTTGGTAGGCATGAGATTAAAATAGAGAACAAAAAAACCCCCAACCCCAAAAATTTCAAGTATTAGCATGGGGGTTCTAGAGGTGCCAATAAACAAAAAGCACAGAACAATTTAAACAGGATTTATTAAAAAACAACAAAAATATTGCCACAATCAGGCAAAAAGAAATTAATAATAAGGGGAAAAGGGAAAAAAACAAATCAGATAATCTTAACATTCACCTCTGCAGAAATGCCCATTGAACTAAAAGGGTCCAATGATTTAGTTCAACCCACAACTTTAAGCATAATAAGATGTAGAAAATGCCAAGCACCAGGGCACAAAACCCAACACTGCAGGAACAAAAACAAATGCCCGAAATGTGCAGGTAATCATGATTTAACAGAATGTCAGTCACAATTTCTTAAATGCAACAACTGTTCAGGCAATCACTGGGGGTCAAGTAAAAACTGCCCCGTCTATAGAAAATATGTATCAAAGATTAACGATACTAACTCCCAAATAATGCAGGACTATAAAACTAAATGTGCCGGGATAAAGCACACCAATCAAAACAAAACACCCACACCCACACCTGTTGTCACCCCCCACCCTAAGTACAGCAAAACCCCAAAATAAAGAAAAACCCTTAGACCCCAAAATAAATCAACCTTAAATAATACCCGATACAAAACAAATAATACAAGTGAAACAAGAAAGGTGTGCTAACCCCCTACCCCCCCTCCTCATAGGCGAATTAAACAGGAAACATTCTGGGCAGGGAACTATGGGTATCAACAAAGAATGCAAGCAGGACCCAAATACTATAGGTACCAAAGAGGGCTTAACTCCGTACATACATTAAGGACAATCACAAATACACACCATCCACACCCACACATTCTATACCCAGGACCCAACGGGCATATGTCAGTGCATTGCCAACTTAACTTATGTAGAACATAGGATAGGATTAAATAAATGTTTGTTTAAATAACACAAAAACAACTCCGAATAAACCATTAATGGATAACACAACAGCTGAGGTAAATACTGAGTCCATCAGACCCTGCCTCAGCATCATTTCGTGGAATATTCGGGATATGAGAACAAAATCATACACAAAATGTTATGAATTACAAAATTTTCTAATAGATCAAAAAGAACCAATAGATGTTATTTGCTTACAGGAAACCCATTTGGCTGAAAAACATAATCCTTTCAAATTTAAGGATTATCAAAAACCCGTAATGTTTCATAACAAAGAAACCCCCACCTCAGGAGGGCTATGCATTTATGTCCGCAATGGATTATCATATATAAACAAAGAAACAGATTATAACTCTGTAAATCAAAACATTGCAATAGAAATCATTGGCAAAGAAAATAATGTTTCGATCTACAATTATTATACAAATAGTAAAGACAACAATAACATAGATATCTTTAGAAACACTTTCAAAAATTTAGGTACATTGTAATTCAAATGTAATAGTAGGAGACTTCAACTTAAAACATCCACTTTGGAACCCAGATAATGACTTTAGGCGCGATGCTGGGGCAGAGGATCTGATAGACTTTATGAACGAATCAGATCTCAGTTGCATAAACGATGGCCAATGCACCCGTCTCGCCGAGCAGGCAAATCAAACAGATTCAGCCCTGGATCTGTCCATAATCTCCTCAGGTATGCATCCTAGGGCAACGTTTCTTGTAGTCGACAATTGTTTTAATAGTGACCATCTTCCAATAATAACTATAATAGAAACACCAATCAAATTTGAAAATATAATGATTACAGAAAAATGGCTGATAGACAAGGCATCCACTGCCCAGTGGATGGAACTCCATCATTTATGCCTGCAAGAATTAAGTTACAAAATTAAGAATCAAACAGTAGAAGACACTTTTAAAGAGTTCTTAGAAAATCTCAATAGTATTTTAGAAAGGTCAATACCAAAATCAAAACCAAAAATTATCAAAACCAGAGTCAAAAAAGTATGGTGGACACAGGAATGCCACGAAGCCATACGACGAAGAGAGATTAGACGCAAAATTCATAAAAGGGAAAAAACTCCCATATCTCTCATTTTATTCAAAATGGCCCGAGCAAGAGCAGTAAGAGTAGTTAAACAGGCAAAGCAGGACAGTTGGCGCAATTTCTGCTCAACTATCACATGTAATACATCATCTAAGGAAGTTTGGAATTTTGTAAATAAAGTTAAAGGCAGTGTACCAAAGAGCAATCCAGTCTTTAAGATAGGCCAACAAATTATTACGGAACCAAAAGAAAAAGCTAACGCATTAGTCAAACAATATGCCGAAGCTAGCAGTAATAAAGGGTGCACTAGAGAATTTTTATTACACAAAAGGATTATAAACAGAGCAGTAAATGAACATATCAATGATAGGAACAATGATAACTCACAAGAATATAACCAAGAATTTACTATATTTGAACTTAATAAAGCTTTGTCGAACTGCAAGGACGGTGCACCGGAAGAAGACCTGATTCATTACAAAATACTAAAAAAATTACCACAGGAAAGCAGGAATACACTACTTCAAATCTTTAACCAATCATGGGTAGAGGGCACCACGCCAGAAAGCTGGAATCATGCAGTTATCATACCATTACTAAAACCTAATAAAGACAAAAATGAACCTGCTTCTTATAGACCGATTTCTTTAACTTCAACATTTACAAAACTAATGCAAAAATGATTAAACCGAGACTGTGCACATATTTAGAAAACAACAATCTTATGTCCAAATACCAGTCCGGATGCAGGTCGCATCACTCATGCGACGATAACATCACTAGATTAGAGTCCGATTGCAAGAAAGCACAGGCAGAACACAAATATCTTATAGCTATATTTTTAGATCTGAGTAATGCATTTGATAAAATGTGGAACGGAGGAGCACTCATGCAACTCCTAAATTCTGGCATACAAGGGCGCATGATAAAATGGTTAAGGTGCTTGTTATAAAACAGACAGATTAAGGTAAAATATAATGGAGCTCTCTCAGAGGTAGAGGAACAGTGAATGGATGCCCCCAGGGAGCGGTATTGTCTCCCATAATTTTCAGTTTAATGATGAATACTTTCGAAGAACAAATTAAAAACCTTAATATGCAACACCCAACTATAAATGCTCAAATATCCCAATTTGTGGATGATTCAGCAACATGGCTAACCTCAAACAGTCCGGTGCAGGCAGTGAAAAAAGCCCAAACTGTTTTGAACGAAATAGAAAAATGGAGCAATTCATGGGGTTTCATCATTAACCCGACTAAAACTCAAGTTTTATTAATACACAGGCAGGCCGTAAAACCTCCGGAAAGAACCACCAACTTTCCGAAATTAACATTATGTGGAACGAACCTCACATATAATGAGCATGCAAAATTTCTAGGAATGTATTTTGACAAAACCTTATCATGGAAAATGCACATAGAATACATGTCGAAAAGATGTCTTAGAGACTTAAATATCATAAGAGCAGTAAAAGGGAAATCATGGGGCACAGACAAAAAATGCCTTCTCAATATCTATAAGGCCCTCATCTTAAGCAAATTTAACTATGGCAGCATAGTTTATGCCTCCGCTAAAGATTCTCAACTGAAAAAAAATCAAAGAATACAAAACAGGGCACTAAAAACCATTATAGGATGTCCGAGGCACACCCCGACCCTACCTTTACATACCGAGACCGCCATTATTCCACTGCCTTTGCAGAGAGAACTTCAAGCATTAAAATACTGGGCCAGAAGCTCCAGACTGGGCCCAAATTTACCTATTAATGATGAAATATGTGACCACCCTGCATATTTTTACAAAATCAAAAGCAATAGAAACCTAAAGAAACCTTACGCACAAACCATTAGAACATTAATTACAGAATACGGCCTAAGCGAAACCCAAATTCAAGAACCGTGCTACGAACAACTTATCAATATTGAAATGCCCGAGATTAACCTAGATTTAGTTGGGAAAATTAACAAAGCAGAAGATAATGAAAGAAACAAAATTATTGCAAATTTAAACATTATTCGGCACTTTAGAGACTTTACTCAAATTTATACAGACGGTAGTAAAGACCCGTCCAAACATATAGCAGGGGCGGGCATAGTAGTTATAGCAGAAGACGGCACAATTCTACATAACGAGAGTCTAAAACTTAACCATCAAACTTCAATATTTACATGTGAGTTAGCAGCAATAGATTATGCAATATGTTATTGCAAAGAAAACTATATTCCAAAAGCAGTCATTATAAGCGATAGTCTGAGTTCCTTATTAGCAATAAAATCGGGTCAGTCTCATAGGCAAGAAATGATTTACAGTATTTTAAAGTCCGTCACAGCCATAAAGCATAGAGGGGACGAAATTCAATTAATGTGGGTACCTAGTCATGTAGGCATAAACGGAAATGAAATAGCAGACGACAATGCCAAATACGGCAGCACTTCCGGTACAGAAATTCCAATTAAGCTCAGCGTACCAGAAGTCTACAGCATCATTAAAGATAAAGTTAAACAGAAATATCTAAAGCAATGGGAAACATATTGCTCCACACATAACATAGAAATTAATATTAAACCGCCTAGTAAATTACAAACGTACCATCATGATAGAAAAATAGACACAATGTATACTAGACTCAAACTTAAAAGTAGCTATTTGAAAGGGGACCGATATGTAGACGACAAAAACTGTCAACACTGTAACGAAATAGAAAATTTTAGCCATCTAATGTTTCACTGCCCACTATATTCTGAAGAAAGGAAAATATTTGAAACAAAACTTTTAAAATTAGAATTAGTAGCCATTACGGAAAAAACTCTGTTAGATCCACCAAAAGAAGTAGCACAAGATATTCGCCTGGCGGTATTCGAATTTATCAAAAATATAGGATACAATGAAAAAATATAGATAAGGACTGTTAACACAATGGACTACTTGGCAAACACTCAAACCCACACACCCACTTCACAAACCACAAGCATCCCAGGTTGACTTATAGTAAGTGGCAAGCAAAATGGAGACGACTTGCATGTCTGGAGGGTAGAAAAATAGCAAAATAATATACTAGCTGGACACATACGAGATCAGAATAGTCTCCTGCCAATGTTATGGCGGCTCCGATCGAAAGAAAGGTGATAACTAATCTGTGATCGCATGCGGTCATGCTAGTAGCTAAGTGACCGGTATGAGCCCCCGCCTCACAGCATCCGCACCAACAGTCATGTACAGGCGTCTCTTATAAGGGTAAAATGTAGGAGAAAATATGTAAGATTACATAGGGGTAGATATAGCACGACTAATATAGGTTGTAAATATGTTATTTCGTAGTGACAAGCTAGTATCGTCTCTTAGTGACCTAAAACAAATATTTTTCACACTAAGAAACCCCTAATACACACCCAATAAGCCAGGGGTGTCCTGTAATATGCCTTTAAGTAGCTTAGTATACTTTATTATACATGTATATAAGTTAAAATGAAGGAGCTTCCGGTACAGAAAGGTCAAGGACACTAAACCCCCACCTCAGGTGAATCTTTTCGGCAAAACACATATCTAATTACTGATTTCATATACCTCCGGAAAACAGGAAAAGTTTATAGTAAAATACTTTAGAACTAATTTAAGGGTTACCCAAAACCCTAGCCATAATTATTAAGCACGATTTAGAAAAGATCTGAACTGAAAATTGTAAAGATTGAAAAAGTTAGACAAATTTATTACAGAGACTTTAACCCGCGATTTTCCAAAATTTTCTGGCATAAAAAACAATTTATAAATGATACAAGACAATGACAGTATATATTTCGACCAAATTATATTTAGAATAACAAGCGCCAAAGATATAACACCAAAAACCGTAGGAAAAAAGCTTTATTTAAACAAAATCGGCAAAAAATCCTTTTTTTTCTATATAAATATATAGAAAACACATGTATAGAATAGTTACTATAAATACCTACCACGTGACAAACCCGGTATAAAGCCGAGCTAAGGCCAAAAAACGGATAGTAAATAAACAAATCAAACCGCGATTAACAAAACAGCCTTTAAGTAGCTTAATATACTTTATTATACATGTATATAAGTTAAAATGAAGGAGCTTCCGAAACGAGCTCTCTCAAAGGCCCACGGCAGAGTTTTGTAAACAACGCTATACTATCAAGCTAATTACTTAAAAATATAAGGTTAAAGGCAATAATCATATAAAAGTACTATATATTTACAATAATTACATCTGTACAACTTGACATGTGACGGAAGCTCAGTAGATTAGATAGTTATTCGTCAATTCATAGAAATATATGAAATTAACAAATTTTTACTTTTCAGCGGTTCTAGTGTCTGAGTAAGAAATTTGATACCTACGTAGGAAAAAATAGTGTCTGTGGCAACATACCATTATAACCCCTGGTGATTACAAAAAAAACAACATACAACTAATAAATGTCCAAAATAATCACCAGGACAATGACTGGAAAAACGTAGAAAATAGAAATAATCACAATTAATGACTGCTTAAACAAGAAAACGCATACTTAATGCCCATATAAAGAGTCATAACTTACCAAAAACAGTGATTGATCCTATAACTAGATACCCCAGACATTGCAGTAAATGCATAAAACACTAATTATTTCCAAAATGGAACAAGTAATCTACTGTCAAATAACAGCCGGATCCAAAAAGCCAAACGCGCACCTGTTATAACTCCATCCGGTTCGTGCGCACTAAAAGTCGCAGTAGGTCACCCAAAACCAACAAGTAGGTCAGGTCAAGTAGTACTAACAGCAATGTTTATCTTAAAAAGCATATCTAACTTTCGCAATTATATTTTCGGAACATAAAAGATGTGTAATATAAGAATAAAACTACAGTAAGAACAATCTTACTCAGGCACGAAAAACCCAATCACATAAAAACATCGACGGTGTGAAAAGTACTGGTTAGTCAACCAGGATCAGGAATATAGTAGTTCACCAGCATCTGTCCGAGGACCGAATCGTCGATCATGCAGATCATGATCTACACTTACTTCTTTTTTTTATTTATAAGTAAAAATAAAACAGATTAACAGATTAAAATTAAAATTTCCTTCTGAAACAATTAAAAAGAATTTCACACCAAAATTCCACAAACTTTTAATAAAATTTATATTTTAAACGAAATCATGATCTACAGCAACATTCATATATTTAAAGACTAATTTTGGCATTCTATCCATTTTATAATACAAATGATTCAAAGAATTACATTAATGACTGTGCTGTAGACCGAACTGGCGGCCATTAGCACCCTGCTGATTGGCTAATCATTTTTGTCTCTCCTGGCTCCACTGGTTAATTTACTATCCGATTTTTGCTTCAAGCTCCGGTAGTAAACAACCAACTAGTACAAGTCTCTTTATAATTTTCTATTGTACATTATTATAATTAAAGAAGGCCTACTCTTTGGCAACCAATCAAATTCAACCTTTGGCTATACTGGCTGGAAATTGCAGTCAGGTAAATCTCTCCTATTTTGGAAACAGAAAAACACTTTGATAGGTATAGGCATGATGGGAGACATGCCGAGGTCTCATCCACAAATTCAAGCTAACATATTTGCTCTTATGGACGGACCTTTATAAAATTTGCTTCAAATCAAATCAAATCAATAGGGACAAACTGCAGTCGAGTGAAGTTTGGGCCCTGGAAAGTCATTCTCATTAAAACACCCCGGCGCGACTATCAAGCATACATAATACGAATTATATTATCTTTTTAATGGTCGGCCTGGGGTGTTTTATAAAAATAATTTTTCGGGTCCGAACTTCATGTGACTGTATGACGAACGTTTCAAAATTCTAGAGTAGCAACTGCGTGAAACGGCCCAAGCGTTGAAAGTCATGCACGACATAAAGACAGAAAATGTATTTATAATTCGACCTTTGTAGAATGATCTCGATCTATTCAATTTAAGTATTTTCTTAAGGAATAAATTTCTTATAACAAGATTTAGACTTTGTTTGTTACAACCTTTTCCAATCTAGAACTTCACTGCTATAACTAAATCATGTCAAATTACATCATAATTATACGAGGATGTTAGGTTGAAACTTTTGTTACAAAATGTATTTTATTACAGAATATTATGATTATATTTAAGACACATGTTTTTAAGATCTAGTCTTTATAACAAAAAGCTGGCATTTATATTTAAAATCATTAAAAAAAATAATGTAGAACAAAGGCCCTATATAGAATATAACAGTTACTATACTAGAAGTTTAACTTACACGGTGCGAAACACTCCAGTAATCCATAAAAGTTTTAAATTCTTAAACAATATCTCGTTTTAACAACGTTGCCATGGTAAATAATTAACGTAGATCTAACCATTGAAGGAATTACAGTTAATCTAGCCCAAGGGCATAAGTCACAACAAAGGATGCGATATGATTTGTTGTTAATTGGCGCCCCCCTGCCAGCAATCTAACTGGTCACACATTATTGCATATTGCACACCGGTCAATTGCATTTGATAATTACACAACTATATACAACAAAATAAACAACAAAAATATAGTTTATTAACTTGCAAAGTGCCCAATTAAAATTATGAAACCTTTATATTTGTTTTCAAGTTTCAATCTTGAAAAACATAAATAGAGCTATATACAACTTGATAAAAAGCAATTCAGCAAAAGAAAGTTTCCAGCAACCCTATAAATGTTCAGAAAGTATATCTTTTTTGGTTGCCGATGACACATTTTATGTACTCGAATGAAATATTTTTCTTATA
Organism: Saxidomus purpurata; assembly: GCA_022818135.1. Classification (NCBI taxonomy): domain Eukaryota; kingdom Metazoa; phylum Mollusca; class Bivalvia; order Venerida; family Veneridae; genus Saxidomus; species Saxidomus purpurata. The sequence continues at coordinate 56,956 of JAFMSR010000203.1, read as the reverse complement.
GTGAAATTTGACACGTATTTAGGTAGATATTGCGATTTTAATTATAAAGAGTTTTCAAATAGATTTGCGTCAGAATTGTTTTTAACCAACAAAATCGTGTAACCTATTTTGATTTACATTCTTAATTCAATTGTAAATCTAATTCTTTATACTACCCACAAGAAAACGTGTCATGGAAAATCAAGCTCATCATTTTAGATATTGTAATTAGATCGAGCATTTGTGTTCTCATTTTCATCATCAATGGAAATATACTATCGTCCATATTTGTATAGTTTGTAACTCACGTGCATGCGTACATTAAGATCGTTTCGATACATTTGCATGGTACTTTTCTTACACATTTAAGAATGACACATAGATTTCATTTTGATAGAAAGAAATAGAAACACAAGTTGGTATCATTTGCATATAAAAAAAAACTCGACATAACTGCTGTATTTTTATACTTTAATCAAATATTTTATAACATTACACGGACTTCGTTCTATACGTTACGGGCTCAAAATATCTTCATCTCTACTCTCTGAAGATGCCTAATAAGATGAAATTATCGCTTTCGTTGTTGTTAGAGTACCTGTTATCGGACACGATTGTACTGCAAGTGACGTCACTCCAGGCTAGCGATTCCGAAACTGCCGCTCGTAGGTTTCCGGAAATATTATCGTCACTTTCCGTACAGGTGTTTTTTTTGAGAACTTTATGGACTTACGGACAGGTAACCACTCAGTATTTTTCGTTAAAAATTGTAAAATTTGCATTTGCTGACAAATAATATTCAAATGATAAAAAGAAATTTTTTCAATCAATGGGACCTTTAAGTCTACTTTTTGCAATTACTGCACGAGCAAAATAGCGGGACTTTTTGCTATAAAATCTTTATAAAGGTTTATTTCGCATAGTGCAAAAAGAAATTATTTTGCAATTTTGTCTAGGTCATAACTTTCCCTGACTGGACTATTTTGACAATCATTCCTTTTATAGTGAATTAGTTCTGGCTTCCTTCTACAATAAAAAGAGCAGCTCAAAACAAACACATAAAAACATTCTTTGATTTTTTATTGATTTGGTTTCTTGTTGCGCTAAAAATATGTTCATGCTTTAGAAAAAAATAACACGGTAGATCTATAACATAACGGTAATATAACTATAGGTGCTACCTATCCACGGTAAAAACCAAATGCATTAATTAATTTGTAATTGTTATCATAATATAGTGAGGCCTACAACTTTCCGTATAATGGTACGATGACGTCCATTAAACAACGCTCGGTTCGTGGTCAATATACGCTTTTTGAATAACGCACCGCTTTTTTGTTTGTAATCGTGCTTATTAGGTCCACCATCCTCTAAAGAGGCTATAATCGGTACGACCGCATCGACTACCTCCCCTTACAGCGGGCGGAGGGTGGGGGGGGGGACTGCGCCAATTCAGCGTTCCTGACAAAATTGGGGAAATGCTTTAACATATCATGAATTTCTTTTAAAAAGTTTTTAAAAAATCATTAAGTTTAACAACCAGTTATCAGCTGGTTGTTGAAGAATGAAAAAAGGGAGAAGAGTTGTTTTCGGGAATGTTTAAGTCATAACCACCGGAAGTCGAAATCCAAAATGGCTCCTGAATCGGAGAACCTACATTTCAACTTGGACGTATATATATTGAAATTATTGTAAATTCATTTACACTTAATTCATCAATAATTTTTAACTAACGTGTAACTTAAGGACGGGAAAAACCCGGTTTTTCCCGTATAACATAAATTTCTTTATGATTTTGACCCACTATGGTTTATTACAAAATAAATTTAATGCATCATTGTTTGATTGTAGTAACATCTCATAAACACAACTCAAAACATAGACATTTCTTACACAATGTGCTCACTTACTGTCCGAAGTCTTGTAGACAATACAAAGAGAAAAGAAGTCTTTATTGGTTAAAAAAAACACTTTACAATTGCTATGTTACAAGAAACACATTTAACTGAAAACAAAATTGATCAGATCAAAACAGATTAGCGTGGAGAATTTTTTCTTAGTGACACACACTCAAATAGTCACGGGGTAGCTATATTAATAAATCCAGACAATCTTTCTCAAAAGTGACAGAACTCGTTAAAAGGCGACTCTTAGCGCTTGAGGTTAAAATAAATAGGCGGAGATTTTAATACAGTTTTGGATAGCAATCTTGATAAAAGAAACGGAATTTCAAGTACCCATACACAATGCAGAAAATAAAATATTGGGTATACAAAAAAACTTTAATCTACTTGATATTTCGAGATTATCAAATCCCCTAAAATTGCAATATGCATGGTGTTCGAATAATAAACCTCCGATATTCTGTAGGCTAGATTATTTCTTGGTGACTGACGCATTTCGTTACATAATTAAAAGTAGTAAAATACAACAGGGATATAAAAGTGATCACTCCTTAATTTCTTTGGGTTTCGATTTTTCAGTTTAAAAAGAGGTCCAGGATATTTAAAATAAATAATGGCTTAATTTTGGATGAAGCGTATTGTACAAATGTAATAAATTGTATAAATAACATAGTACATTTTAATAATGACGCAAACCCAGAAGTGTTATGGGATCTTATTTAAAGCAGTGTTAGAAACGTTACAAACCAAACTGGTTTTATGAAAGGACGACGCATTGGAGAAAATGCCAGACTGATCTTTGAGATAATTGATCACACTGAAACCAACAATTTGAAGGGGTTACTGTTATTTTCTGATAACGAAAAAGCATCTGATACACTAAATCATAATTTTATATAAAGATGTCTCAAACACTTTTTAAAAAATTTTGGAGACAGTTTTATCAGATGGATTGAAACATTCTAAAAATATAACAGCTGTTATAATAAATAATGGTTTTCTATCTGAAGAAATATGCATAAAAAGAGGTATGCGACAAGGTTGTCCTCTTTCTACCTCGTTATTCATTCTTTGTATGGAATTACTATCAAATAAGATCTCAAAAGATGAGAGCATAAAAGGAATCACCGTCCACGATACAGAAATAACACAAACAATTTTTGCTGATAATGCAACTTATGTTAATAATGGTTAAAAAGAATCTTTTGAAAATCTTGGTAATGTTATCACAGAATATGGAAAGATATCCGGACTTCAGTTAAACTTTAATAAATCAATTGTTTTAAGACTGGGGACAATGAAAAAAGTAACAGTAAATTCTGCATTGAAAAACAATTCAAATGGACTTCTGAAAGTGCCAAAACTCTAGGAATTACGTTTACAGCAAATCATCAAAAACGTCTTGAATTAAATCTAATGCCAAAGATTGATCAATTTAAAAATTGTCTAAAACTGTTGCAGCATAGAAAATTGACGTTATTAGGCAAAGTAAATGTAATAAAAACATTTGCTCTACCAAAACTCATTTACCCTCTTACAGTCTTGCCCAAACCATCAGACATAATTTTAAATGATTTAGATAAATTAAAGTATGTACAATTTTCTAAGGGATGGAAAACCTGACAAAATAAAAAAAACATTACTTACAAAACGGAGGGCTAAAATTAACGGATATAATTATATGCTTCTTAAATTCTTTAAAATCTTGCTTGGTAAAAAGAATCATTGAGGAAAAAAAATCAAAGTCACTGGAAATTATTTAACAAACTGTACCTGGAAGATTTAATTTTAAAATTTAATTTTTGATCGCAATTTGATGACATATGATATAAAATGATATGTAAAGATATATTCCTTAAAGACATACTCATAGCATGGTTTAATATCCAACATATGAGTCACAAAAACAACATACCTGAAAACTGTCATATTATGTGGAACAGTTCAAACATAAAAAGTGGAAATAAAACATTATTCGTAAAGGAATGGTATGATAAGGGTATCACATTTGTAGAAAAATTTTATGACTTAAGGATAAACAAATTCTATCCTTTTGATGAAGCAAAGCGATTATATAATATTTTACCAATTAATTTTATGGATTATAATAACGTTATCAATGCCATATCTGTTTTTAAGTCACTCAAGTTACGAAAAGAAATTCATACCCAAAACAGAATTAAAACATTAAGGGAAAAGATAGAAAATATACAAATGAAAAATATGGAAGAAGCGAAAGTCACTTCACACAAAAATGTACAAATATGTTCGGAACAGAGAATAAACAAACTTGGAGAAAAATATTATCAATCCCCCATATTTAAAAAAATGATACCATTTTGAGAATTTTTCAGTATAAATTTCTGATGAGAATAATACCAACCAAAACATACCTACATAAATGTAAACTTTCAACACCAAGGCTTTGTGACTTTTGCAATATGCCTGACGAAACAATGGAACATCTTTTCTGGGAATGCCTAGTTGCACAAAATATTTGGAATAGACTCAGTAATTTTTTAATAACAAAAACATTGATGTCAAATTCAGATTCATACAGTGTGTTTTGGTATTCAAGAGCATGGTGAAATTAACAATGCCCTAAATTATATGATAATTTAATGTAAATTCCAATTTCTAAAAATGAAAAACTGCAAAACAATTCCTAGAATAGAAAGCTTCATAATCTAATTAGAAAATAGAATCTTATTGGAGAAAAAATAGCTTTAAAAAACAATCTTAACATTTTATTTTTCATTTTTTACTTCTCAAACTTACCAAACATGTAAATGTAAACAAACAGTGCAAATGATGCTACGATCAAAACTTTGCTCTCCCTATCTGTGTCCCCCCACCACCACTATTTTTTTCTCATTTTTTTCAAATTGTCTAGCCTTCTTCTTTTTTGTTGTTTATCTATCAAATTTGTTGATCTTTTCTATTAAGTGGGATGAAAAACGATTTAGCATTACTATTATTACATTTTTTTATTCAATACATGATGCATGAAATAATAGAAAAACATGAGTGTTCACTGTTTTTTAATGGAAAACCACTATGTCTTATGTGCACCATTAAAACCTGTATGTTATTACTATGATTGTATCATGTATGAATAAATGAGGTTATCCGCAAGGGCCCTCAAATAAAAAATAATAATGTTGTGTTTTGCAACCGAGTAATAATGTTAGTTTTTATTTACCCTGTATGGTTGTTTCAAACTCAAAATCGTCCTCACTGTCCACTAGGACCCTGAAATATTCCCGCGATGTTTTTATTTTTTGTTTCACTGACACAAACTCACTTTCTGGTTCACAGCGCCGTATAAGTACTGTAACTGTTTGTGGTTGTTGTTGTACTACGTCAACTATTCCCTGGTATACTGAAGCAGTCATTGTCACACCCTTCAACTCAACACGATCAATATTAACCATGTCAGATGTCAATAGTTCTCTGTCACCAAGATTGATCCTCGACAACTCCACGTGTTTTACGTGCACTGACAAACGTAATGTTTCCAACATTGTTTCAATGGCAACAGGAGATTCTAGCCCCCTGCACACAAATGTATTTAGTTTACTGTCTGCTGGAACACAATTTATAAAGTGCAACACAAGATCTGGATTAGATAAATCATATAGACAACACTTCTCTAACGACGCCATATTAATGTTCAATTCTGACACAGGTATGAATTCCAGTGTTAACTGGTTTAGTTGTGAATGTTGTGACAAATCCAGGCACCCAGTACTGGTAGGCCCCACTTCGTCGATACAGCGTAATGTTATCAGCTCAACCTGTGATATCAAATCATATACCGATGTCCACACACTGTGATCCATTTTAAACGCGTCGGTATTTATGGCTTCTAATTTCTGATATTTTGTCACGTTCTCAGACAGATTACGAGACCAAGAACCTAGACGACCATTACACGATAAATATAAACATTTAACCGAACTGCTCAATAGAGGCAAAGTGTCGTGGTCATTATATTCACGGCACCTGTAGTGTATTTTCTCTAAGTTTTCTATGTCCTTAAGTGTGAAATATTCAATAACTTCCTGTACACTGCTGTAAGGTGTGTCACGCGTGTAATCCATGTCAATATAAAGTGATCTAATATTTTGTTTATTTCTCGTTGTCAGTTGTTTGAGATTTTCGCGGTATTGTTCTTCCTCACAGCTTCTTTCTATAAACACGTCCTGTAAACAAAAAATGACTTCATTTTCACGTGGGATTTCTTTGCAACATGAAATGCACATGTCCTGGAAATCTTTTAGTGGATGGCTGAAACCAAACATTGATGTGTATCTGTCAAGACTGCTTCTGTATTCGCGTGTTATTTCATCTTCATTCATAATTTTCACCATTTCACGTGAAATCAAAGGTGACACGTTCACAATCATACCACAACTAAATGTAAGAGTTGTCCACTTTTCTAGAATGTGTTTGACACATTTACATTTTGAAAGCACTATTTCTGGTACTGAGGTTTGATCTGAGGTTGAATGCATGTATAATGCCGCGAAAAATTCATGCACTGTTTTATGTGCAAATGACACTTCTGATTTTTGTTCTAACAATGTTCCTGGAACTTTACTTTGGGTTATAAGTCCTGTTTTCAGACAGAAATTAAGACACTCTTTGTTGAGATATTCATCTGCAACACAACTGTCAAATACTAGCGTGTGTTCTTCTCTTGTTTCGTTGAATAATGTTTCATATGCTAATTGTCCTAAGGATGTAAGAAGTGTGTAGAATTTCTTACAGTGTTTTTTTCACTGAAACATTGAGGAATATCACCCTTGGGAAGATCAACTTTCGGTAATAACTCGATATAATTCTGCACAGTTCTTGACAGCAAAAGTTCTGTAATCTGACTGTATAAGTCACACATAGATTGTCTTAGTTCTATTTTGTTACACCACAAAAATAACAAGTACATTAGAAGAAGCGGATTAGCTTCGAGATCCGAAAGTTTTTTTTCTGTCACAGCTCTGGTAAACTCTGCCACGTGATTTTCTAATGTCAATTCATTTTTCTCAGGAAGCAAATGTGAAATCACTGATCTTTTAAGTGCGTTTGCTGACTCCTGGTTAAGTCCCGAAATTTCAAGTTTTTTGTCGATTTGACCGGATTGCAGACCACTCACGCTTAATTTCCATGGTCGAGTGGTTGTCAGGACTGTAGTACGTTCCCTAGCTTTCCGATGTGGAATGGACTTCAATTCTTGCTCACAGGAATTCGACGGGTGACTCCATTCGTCAAGACCATCTAGTATAATAAGACATCTTTCCTTACAGAAGATATTTACTAGATCTTCTCGGGAATAATCATGCGCTAGTTGTGAAATGATTTGTGTCCAGATAAGGTCATCAATGTCACATTTACTGGAACTATTGCGTAACAACAACAAGAAAATGAAACGAAATTCATTTACGGCTTGGATTTCTTCTTGTGAGAAATGATGTGCTTCGTCTTCGTGTTGTTTATTTGAGTGACACCATGCTAGAGTCAGTCGCTTGCTTAGGGCAGTTTTGCCGAGCCCAGCATCTGCTGTCAAATATATCTTTTGGCACATTTTGTCGTCGTTATAGAACACATTGCGAAGTGGTGTAACCGCTGTCCTTTCTTGTTTTACACCACTGCAGCTCCTTTGTAGTTTTAATGAATAAATATCTGGCATAACATAGAATTCCAGAATTGGTGTGGTTTCTTCTATCAAAGGCGACAGTGAAATTGTGCGATGCTCGTCCCTGTAGAAAGAAATCAAGTCGTCTTGAAGATCTGAAATATAAAATTGATTTTATTTTATTATTCTAACCATGTACCATTAAACACATAAAATCATTCAATACTAGTGATTCGTTACATGTATACTGTACAGTATAGTCTTTGCTAAAGTGACACATTGATTTTATTGCATATTTATTGTGTCTTCAAACTGACTCAAAGCTTTTTTAACAATATGATTTTGTTATACAAAGTGTACATCTAGAATTTTAGAAAAATGTTGATGAAAGTACAGCTTAAATATGAATTTACTGTTACCTTTGAAAATACACATAAAGGCGTTTTATCATTTATCACACGACGCCTGACAGCTTTCAACGTGTGTGTTATATTTAAAGCTTATATAGAAAAACCACAGGTACAAGAAATCGGATAAAGTTACTTCATTATTCTGAATGAAATTATCCGCAGCTATCTTTTGCCGGAAAAAGTCTTGCTTGACAGGCTTTTACAAAAATGTAATAAATCACTGATTTATTTTATCACTGACTGTGTGTATCTCTCTGTATCAGATTCAAGTAACCTTTCAGAACTTTATATTTACCCATTATTATGAGTTAAACATGTTGATTGTGACGTTGTGTTTAATCAGACGTAATTACGTTCATTTATTTAACACACGATACGAAACTCCTTTTAAAAGTATTTATACATCATTGCAACTACTATGAAGATTTATTCATTTCAACACCCTTTTCGATCTCGAGATCTCCGTTTAAACATACATTAAAATATGTAAATTTCACAAGCTGGACTACAGATCACGACACGTATTTTGACACATTTATGCAAAAATTAAAAGCACTATTTTAATTCATAAGAGCACTGTCTGAAAACGGTCAGAGAAGCCTGTTAGAAACAAAAATACTGGTTCCCATTTAGCTGATTAGATTACCAATACTCGTGTATATAGAATAATCAACACTGTCTGTAACAATTTTATCACATGCAGTTCAATGTAACAGGGACCCTATTTATTTTCACAACACTCAATAAAGGTACGCTGGTGGATGGAACGTAGCCAGTACATATTCGTTGAAATTAATGTTTGCCCTACATTTTTGTCCAATAAAAAAAAACTGCCTTCCAATTTGCCATAAACTTCTGCCAGGTTATTATATGCAACAAAAAATCTTTATATTCCGTTCCATAAAACTAATTAAATCGTCTGAAACAAGATTGCAAATATTATTAATACATATTTCTTCCCACCTTTTTCAATGACAATCTTTTTGAGACACAAATTTATAAATACAGTCAAAAGGTTATAATATAGAGATGACTGTTGTGTACATTATAAGTTAAAGTCCCAGGATCTTTTTAAAGTTATTGATATTGTAATATAAATATACTGATAGGATAATGATAAAACCATGTTCTATTAACTCTAAAACAATGTTGACATTTTCATTTCTTTTGTATTCACGTCACTTTTTCTCGAAAAAGAATTGCCAGGAAGCCTTTTTTATTTTTTGCAATATCATTAAAAAATACTGCTCTATATTTCTAACATGTACATCGATTTAAAGAGGCACTCCCTACATCTAGCCGATTATATTCTCGAAACATGTATTGTGTGTTCAATGAACGTAAAATGATAAATAAATACAATTTCAAAGAAGAACCCATGGCGAAAAATGCCTCATTGTACCACAAATAATCAATATAGAGGCCTACTGTAATAAATCGCATCTACCCATTAAACGTACAACAACAACTCTATATAGATTATTGAATGGTTTACGGTACTGCAGCATATTTTAAACCGCTGATTTTATCGATACTGACTGGAATGCATAGCTGAAATATTTAGGTTAAGTTATAATACTTCCAAATATTCTATTATTTATATTTGGAGATTATTTAGTCCGACATCAGTTATAGGGTATGTCCCTTTAAACAGTAAAGGTATTAATTTTTTTGGTACAAATAAAGGTCATTTCCGCCAGTAAGACATTTTTCTTGGTAAAATAAGAGCTACTTGTCAATGTGGTCCTGGGACTTTAAGAAATTGATTTCTACAATGCAGGTTAAATAATATCGGAGATTATTAGTTTTACACAACCACCCGTAAAACATTAAAAGATATGAACCAAATAGTCAACACAAATAAGAGAGGCACGTTTTAGTAATAAGCAGTTGTAAATAAAGTCTTCATGTAGGGCAAACACTAAGTCAGTTAGAGACTAAAATAGAAACACGCTCCGTGGCTAGCGCTCCCTCCTGTGGGTTTCTAAATTGTATAAAATTCTCTATTCCGCCTCGGACTATTACGTAACCGTTGACTATGTAGTGGCATATTTCTGCCACCACTTAATTTATCACGTTATATAGTAAGTCACTTAATTATCATGATAAATATCTGATTAACGCGTTAATTTTTATGTTAACAGATAGCTTTAAGTATTGTTTAAATAGTAGAATTACACTTTTTGCGCCTAGATATATATTTTAGATAACATAATATACCTGTTCAATCTAGCATTATTGCAATTTCATTTAGCGTCAACCCTCTTTTTTGTTCATTGTGAAAGTCTTAGGCATTTGCATTGCATATTACTGTTCTCTTTCCCAGTATAAATTCAAGCCAAACTGTACAGAAACAAGAGGGCCAAGATGGCCCTATATCGCTCACCTGAGAACTACGATAGCCCAAATACATGTAGGAATTGCTTGTAAAGTTTTATTTTACCACAGAAATAGCATGTCGAGAAAGAATGTAACGCTTAGCAAAATGCACGCTGAAATTAAAATTCTTAGTCTTTAAAATGTTTGCAAGACAAATAAAATTGTATAGAATCTAATATCATTGCTCAATATAACAATATTATTTTGAAGACAAAAGAGTAACAAATAATCTAATTTTCGATAATTATCTGGGTGGATAAACGATGTCACGTTTTGAACAAATGAGCTCTAAACGTTTTTAAGTCGTTATATGTAAGAAAGATAAGACCATATTTAGTAAAAGTCCCAGGATCACATTTACAAGTAGTTCTCATTTTATCAAGAAAGATGTCTTACTGACAGAAATGACCTTTATTTGTACCAAAAACATTCCTTACTTTTCTTTTTAAATCGATTAGAACATATTAACAATAAAGTGCAGTATATTTTAATGAGATTGCAAAATATAAGAAAGGCTTTCTGGCAACTCTCTTTCTTGAAGAAACAACTTGAATACGAAAGAAATCATATTTCAACATTGTTTTACAGTGATGTTTTACAGTTTTGTAGTACACGGTTCTATCATTTTCCTATCAATAAATTTATGTTACAAAAATGTACTATATCGGTAAATTCAAAATGATCATGTAACTTTAAAATTCAAGTGGTAAAAAGCTTTATTCAGATCTAGATCTAGCCATTGTTATTGAAGACTGGAAATATTCTTCTCTATGGAAGAAAATGGTTGATGTTACGTCATTTAGTGTTGATAAGCACGGCATTGATCATAAAAAGGCCTTTAACTATTAAAAACATATTAAAAGAAATAGAAACCGTTCACATCGGTAAAAGTAAGTTAAACTTACTTACTTTTACCGAATAAAACTTACTTAGCATTTTAGCTGTAAATTTAAGTAAATTAAGTCTAAGCTTGGTCCCAAGATGGCAATACAAACAAAAATTATAGCATGTTTCGCAACATGACAGGGCTACAGGAATTTATGTCTTTACCTTTTATTTTGTCGGTTTTTTTTGTTTCTTTCTGATTTGTAAGTCGTTCTTCCACTTTTCTGACATCTTCTATTACTTTCTGAACATTGCCCTTTAAGCCTCCCATCACTGTTTTGACGTCTTTTTTTACTTCTCCTACGTCTTCTTTAAGCTCAGTTATTTCTTCTTTCAAATTCTTAACACCAAGCGTCACTTTTTCAACATTCTTGTTTGATTCCTTCACTGTTATTTTAACATCTTTTATGTCATCATTTGCGTCAGTTACATTTTTGGTCAGTACTTCAACACGACCGGTCACATCCTTTCCTAATTCGTTGATAATGTCTTTCACGTCATGCCTTAGTTCTGTAACGTCTGTCTTAATAAGCTGCATTTCTTTTTCCAACGCATTGTCCAATTTCCGCCATCTTTTAATATCTGCTTGGATTCTTTGTTCAGCATTAGGTTCAAGGGAACTGTGTTTGTAACTTTCAAGTGTTTGCTGTAAGCCCGGTAAAGAATTCGGGACGGCAGTGTTAAGTCTCAGGAGAATCTGTTATGAAATGACGATTTTCGTAAATTTCGCTTGTTCAAAAATCATTTTGCCATTTCAAAATCTG
>JAFMSR010000203.1:0-40000 GCA_022818135.1 Saxidomus purpurata | reverse complement strand
CGAAACTACATGAATTGAGATTTCAAAATGTATTCAAACTGAAAAAAAAACATAAAGAGAAACTAGTTTTTTTTCTTAATGTTCAAGCTATGAGAATTTCTTAATTGTTTGCAGAAGAATTGTTCAAACATCACTTTATTGAAAACTAATTTAAAAATGATAGGTCACCAGCCTTTTTATTGAGGAAAAATGAGCTGTTGTCGCGGGTGGGAGGGTGATGTTGGAGGGGAGGCAATGTGTTTATTGCCACTGACGTAATGCAGATAGCTAAATGAAACTTTAACTGGAAAAATTGTGCATAGTAAAACACTTACAAATGATATGTAACAAACATGTATTCTTCTGAAAGGATTTAACACAGTTTAAAAGTCAGCCTATGCTAAACACTGACTTTTTGGGTGCTTTTAAAGGGAGGTAATAAATTTTCTTGATATACTGATTTTTTTGCTATAGTAATATGTATTAAATATGTTATAGTGATATAATTGCTCAAAATAATCCTTTTGTATGATTTTTTATAAAAAAGTAATTGTTAGTGACATTTAATCAAACAACATTAAAATATAAAAGTATGTGTTATATAGCCAAGAACTAAACTGTAGCGATAGTCTAAAGTCTCATCCACAAATTCAAGCTAACATATTTGCTCTTATGGACGGACCTTTATAAAATTTGCTTCAAATCAAATCTAGCGATCGTCTTTAATTTACCTCATTTCGAAACCCCTTCAGTCGGCATAAATCGGCCTCAACTGATGTATCCGTTGGCTGCGGTACGACATTCCATGAATAGTTCTGATTTAATCCTAGAGATTGCAGGTTCCTCAACAAACAGATAATGAGAGTTATATCAAAGTCTGCGATGTTTGGAGGCTGTCCACCCGAGGGAAACAATAGGTCATATTGTGACTTTGTTATTGTTTTCTGCCCCCGAAGGCGGTTGATTGAAGTTTTTTCACTTGCCAAAAAAACGTTCAGTGGGACATTCTGCAGTTTCTGATCAAATATATTCCGCAAAACATCAGTACCTCCATCAATGATTTGGGTTTGGAGACGGAAAAGGAACTCACGATCATTGGATGTTGTCCCTGTTGCCATGTTTAGTTTAGATTCTGTGTCGTACTGGAGGTACACTCATTTCTTCTGCTGAATGATGGTAAATGTTTGTAATTTATTATGGCAACATTATTTGCTTCGAATTTAAAGATATACATAAAACATTACCAATGTATATAAAACTTATTGAGAAGAGGAGAGTTAAACAACTGTATGTATGAACAATAATAAATTACGAACGAACGCTGTCCGAGTTTATAAAGAAGACAACAGTTAACTGCATTTTCGAAAAACAACTATATTTATTATCAAAACACTTAAGCAGCTTCCGTTCGCAATTTATGATACGACCTTCTACATATAGCACATGGGATTCTTAAGATTAAAGATATAACACACAGATTTTACTTATGTGCTATTTCTTTAACTTCATACCAAACGAGAGCACGCTATAAATATATTTGAGGTAATTGTACCTCCTCAAAATGAAGTCGGTCAATCCTCTTTTATAACATAGTTAGTTTGTGGAGCGAACACCTCCTGCAATCGCCATGATCATAGTAGATGTGCCAGACACAATTAATACATGTATCTACAAGGTGTTGCAAAGTATCCCCTTTGAACTTAAAATGTTTCTATTGTATGAATTTCATATAGCATAGGTAGTTTATGGAGCAAACCCTTTCAGTAGTATAGTATGCCCTGTATTCGCATTATTTCTTGTTCCCTGGTCCAACATTACCTAAGTGACCTTAATGACCCCTATTGGCACTGAAAGTTTATTCAAGAAAGTGTTGCAGACCAAGGAATATGAATGATAAAGGATCCATTGGGACGATGTGATCTCAATCAAATTGACACTGTCCGGGGTTTCCTGAAAGTGTCGCACACCAATGCAAACGGATTCTTACCTTCTGGAAGACGGGACAATATGTTACGTCATATACGGACAGCGCATCCGATCGAACTCTCGGACGAAGAAAAACCTATGCCAGACGTTTCAGAGCGAAGGGATGTATTTGGTTCAATCAGTGACGCGGAAACCAATTACTATGGATTCGGACAACTCCGATAACGTCACTCGGGATCCGTGTGATGAAATTATTGAAGAAGCGGCGAATAAATGCGAGAATGACTACGAAACTGAAGTGCGTAAACTCATGTCAGAAAAAAATTGGAATCAATGAAAGGGAAGCCGGCCAAACCTCTTTTTACACCATGAGGACTAAATATAGGACAACCATGATGAACGCTTTGGGTAAAAGATACTCTGGTTTTAATCCATTAAACAAAATATCACGTGTAGAAAGACAAACTGTGAATATAAAGGAGAACAATATTGGACACCAACGATGTAGTTTGAATATATATTACATATTTTACAGTGTAAAACAATCGTTTAAGAAGTTCAATACACGAGACATTTTCTAAAGGAGTAAAGACGAAGCAGAACTAGTTACTAGTATATCATCAGTGCAAAACCCAACTAAACACGATCCTTTTACATGTAATAGTCACTACAGCTGTTTACTGGAGTTTTTTTTTTAAACAATCTATGGATGCAAATATATTTGCATATATATAATAACAGTATTTTACGATCATGCTTTTCATTTTTTGTTTGCTTAGTTCCTCTTTATCGCTTTGAGGATCTCTACAATCCCACTGAGGGCCTCCGCAATCCCTCCGAGGTTTCCCTCCTTCCCTCAGAGTACCTCCGCAACTTACCTCATTCTGCATTCCCTTTAAAGGGTCTCCGCGATCCCTCCGAGGCTTCCCCCCATCCCTCTGAGGTCGTTCGTAGCATCTCTGTTCCATCCTAGGTAATTTGGACGGGTCTGGAATACTTTCCGAAACATTCGCAGTTATTCAGGAAGCGGTACCAATGAAAATAAAGTCGTTCGTAACATGCCGGTACCATATTAGGTCATTTGCACCGGTCTGTGATATTTTCAGGAACACTCGCAGACTTTCAAGGGGTGGTGCTAAACAAGTGCTATGCCCATACATATTCTTAAAAGGTTATAATCCGTTTTCATTGGTTTGCGACACTTTCGGAAAAAACTCGCAGACTTTCAGGAGGCGGTGCAAAACAAGTTGTACCTCCCTTAGATATTCCTAGCAGGTAATAATCCGTTTCCATTGGTCTGCGACACTTTTAGGAAACTCGCAGACTTTCAGGAAGTAGTGTCAAAGGAAGATCACATCGTCATAATGGATCCTTTTTGGAACAAACTTTCAGTGCCAATAGGGGTCACTGAGGTCACTAAGGTCATTTTGGAACAGGAACAGGAAATAATGCGAATACAGGGCATACTATACTACTCCCTCCTTCAGTGTTTAAAGAATTGTATTGAATATTGGCACATACAATTACCATGAATAGTAGATATGGAAGACGCAAATTTTGTTCGTATCAATCAAGGTGTTGCAGAGCTATGCCTATTTGCACTTAAACACTTAGACAGTATTATTGCATAAATTTCATGTAGTCAGAGACTCACAGTGCATTAGATAGCCTGAGAGTCCTCAACCGCTAAAACAGTTAACCAGTACTATAAAAACTTACAAGAGATCATGACTAAGTAAAACATTCAAGACAAACCCATCTCAACTATAATATAGATGAAACCGGGCTCCAGTCTGAGCATAGACCACCAGGTATAATTACAAATGCCAACATCAAGCAACATGCACTAACATCCCCTAGATCTACAACCACAACCCTCACCAGCTGTGCGAATGCTGTCGCAAATTCTCTTAAACCATATATTTCTATTCAGGGGGGAAGGGATTCAAAACTGATCTGCCAGACTCTAGTTGGTCTATTTCGCTTATATACCTACAATATCTCCAGGGACACTTTCTAACATTTGTTTCGAATGGCGAAAATTATATCCAATGGGTCTTGGCAAGTTCACCAGGGGAGAAATCCCACGGTCGGCCAGGACTATAAACAATAAAAAAAAATATAGTCACGTTTTATGGCCATGCATCACACATATATCATCAAATTTGATAAATTGGACAAAAGTTCACAACATCACACTATGTGTACTACCAACTCATAGTTCTCACCTGTTGCAGCCATTTGATGTATCTACATGTATATCCGTACCATTAAAATAATTTTATTATTAAGAGTGTCCTCTATTCATGAGACAAATGCGTTATATGAACTTATATCAGAGTATGACATTCATGGCATTGCGTGTATGTATACTCTGAATTCACAGTTATAAGAAGGCACAGAGTGTTTTGTGCCTGTATTGTGGCCAGCAGTAAAAGAAGAAAACGTCCAAGTCTCAAACGTGTTAACATGTTATTGAACAATCAAATAACTTGACACAAACATATTGAAGTTAAGAGTTCAGATTTAAAAAAAAATGGTTTTGTTATTTAGTTTGCAGTTTGATTCGCAATTACTTGTATGTATAACCACATACACTGTCAAATCTCCATAGAATCAATTTAAACCTTTAGTAATATTAACACACCTTTGTTGCGAATAATGCAGCTGATTCCCGTATTCTTAAGACTGAAGTAATAAGCTGGAAACCAATGGGCACGAACATCTAGGGATTTTTGTTTTACCTGACTGCAATATCCAGTCAGTTTTGTCCAAAGATAATGATTATTTAGCAAAACTGTGTAAAAATGCCAGTAGCCAAAAGATAGGCGTGCGTGCTTGCAGACATGACACGCGTTGCCAGCGTACATTGGTGCTTGAACCACTTTGCCTCGCGGTTTCTTTACTGGTGTTATAACGCAGAAGAGAGGGGTTTTTTTTTGCAGAAGAATCGCATTTATAAAAACACGGCCAAGTAGATAATGTATAGTTTAATATACCAGTTGACTTATTGAAAGGCTTACTTAATATAATTTGAAATATAAAGAGTTTTATAAACAAGTGTAAAACTTTATGAATGAAAAAACTAGTTTACAGTAAGTTTAAAGGGTACCGAAAGTCAGAAAACTCGACAGCGAAATTCAAACGAGCCTGTCATTTTATTTCATTTCCGAAAATGCGTTTGATTGTGGTCAACTGCGTTTTAATAATTATCTAATTTTTCATTGAAATTGCGTGATTTCCACTCGGTTTACGGACGCCGCCATTGATAGCTTTAAAGCCTATTGCGCCTGCGCCAAGTAACCAGATGTGACGTAAAACTGCGCTGTCTAAATTACGGAAGTACATTGAGGTCTTTCACGCACATGCTAACTGGAAGTCGGCCGTTTTGAAGCAAACCATTTCATATAATACATGTTTACTTATTTCAATGTCTTAGCGATGTTTATGTCAGGTTTTTCTTATAAAAATAAATCTTGATTGTTTAATGACGTTCGGTGAAATATCATGCATGACAAGACCGAAAATGCATTTTAAATTCGGCCTTTGTGAAATGATCTATATATTTTAATTATTTTCTTAAAGTTTCTAATATTAAAATTAAGAATTTATTTGTTACACACTTATCCTATCTTGATATAGATTTTCCCAAGTGCACAACTTTTCTCGTATAACTAAAATCATGCCGAAACACATCATTTTACGAGAATGTTAGGTTGAAACTACTGTCACAAAACGTATTTTATTACAGGACCATATGATATTATTTTAGACACAGATTTGTTTTTTAGATCTAGATTCTAGTCTATATAAAGGGCTGGCATTTATATTCAAAATAATTTCAAAAAGTCTTGTAGTTACAGTAAATGTGAAACAGATAATATAGAAGATACTTACATGTTGCGGAACACTGAAAGCTGAGATCTTCCTTAAATTCCTTAAATTTTAATTTTCGCTTTCAATAAAATCAAATTACACAAACAATATCTCATTTTGACAACGTTGCCATGGTAAATAATTAGCGTAGATTGAAGGAATTTGATTGGATATAGCCCAAGGGCATAATTCACAACAAAGGATGCGATATGATTTGTTGTTAAGTCAACAATCTAACTGGTCACACATTATTGCATATTGCACACTGGTCAATTGCATTTGATAATTACACAACAAAATGCAGAGTGCCTAATTTAAATTATGCAACATTTTTGGATGTGAACGATCGAGGTAACATATGAATTTATTTATCACTGTGATTAAAACTAACCATATATTTAATGAATGATAGGCCTATATAACGTTTATACATATACATTATTTGTCACTAACCTTCGAGTTACATTTATAATGTATGATCAAGTTTGCATAAAAATATTATTAAGTCATCTTACTGGTAAAAAACATTTCAGCTAATGAAAGTTTCCAGCCCCCCTACAAATGTTCAGAAAATACATCATTTTTGCTGTTGATGACAAAATTTATGTACTCTGATGAAACGTTTTTCTATCCAGAGGCGTACCTGGATAAAAATGAAGTATACGCACAGTTGTGCTAGGGGGGTTCCCCCGGAAAACATTGAAATCTAACATTGCATCTGGTGCATTCTAGGGGCCCTTTTAGCACGTACAGAAAACACAAACTAGGTATAACCACATGTAAATTTATTGCATCACATGTATCAAAATTGACTCGGTACAACTTGAAAAAAAAAGAACAATCAATATCAATATGAAGCGATAATATATTAATGATTTTAACACGATCTATATTTGTCCCCATGTAACAAAGAGGGATCTGGGGTGTATTTAGATTGCATAATTTCCTCTAGAGAATGCAGTTCTTCCTCCGTGTACTCGGGTTCAAAATTATACAATACAAGTCCGTGATCATCCATTATAAAATATGTGTTTTACTTGCAAATGCTGCACAAATACTTTTGACGTAAATTGAAATTAATCTTGGCATTTCGTCTAATTTGTTTATAAGTAACGGGTGAAAATTGCGCTGCAATTATCGGTCCCTAATAGAATCTAATTATGTAGGATCGAAAGGAATTTGTCGTGAAAACTGTGAAAGGCCAACAATGGTAAAGAAGCTCGTAATAGATAATAAAAGACATTTTTTGTAATCAAAGGAAAATGCCACATATATACTATCAGCAATTAAAAGAAAAAGGTAGCGCTCGCTGGCCGCCGATACTGATCAGTGCAGTGTGAGGTCACACATAATGGGTCACGTGACTCAATAAAGCAAATATGGCGAATTACATTGAGCGAGCGACCGGCTAAAAATTGACGTTTTAAATCAAGTACATGTATAACAAAATTAATATCGCATTAATTTTGATTGCAAATAAGCGATTCTATATAAAATTGTACGGACTACAACATGGGAATACATTTTTTTTTTGACTTTCGTTTCCCTAAACAATTTACTAAAAAAAACGAAAAACTATTTGCGACTTAAAGTTTTGAAGGGATATTATATACAAGATCCGTGGTTTGTGTACTGAAAAAAGATGGCTTTATGTGAGAAAGAAAAAAGTTTGTTTGGCAGCCGATTGTTAACTGCAGGCTTGTCGGGCAATATTCATTGTTTAACCATACTCTGCCATTCGCGTTTTCTTGCACGCTTTCTTTTTAAATCTCTTACGATCCCTCTGTTCGTTCAATTTCTTTCACTCTCTTTTATTTATATATTTTTGTATTTGTTCCTCATATATACATATACAACTTTCGTTAGTTTAATTTTCATAATTTGTTAAATACATGTTATGTTCTAAGAAAGAAACATCTTATTCACTCGCCTTTCTCTCTGATATCATACTTTCACTCTCTCTTTTTTGTATTTTTTTAAATACCTTTTCTTGTTTCGTATCGTTATCTTCAGGTATGTTTTCTTTTAGAAATAATTTCGATCTGATTTTTGTTGTTAGAACAGAAATAGAGGCTGAGTTATTCAAAAAGAATACATTGTAGATAGGAAAAGCATGTAATTAACGACTAAGGGGTACGAATACAAGGTGCATATGGCAGCTCGTTTCATATGATTCATTTTGTCCATTATAGTTAACCAGCATTACAGTCTCGGTACAACGTGTACATGTATAACAAAACATATACATAAATGTAGTTGAAAACATTAATATTATATTACAATGGGTATTCAACCTAGTTTGTATGTCAGTAAGATAATTGTAACGTTGTAGATAGGACCATTATTACAACATGTAACAAGAGCTGTTTGAACAGTTCCCCCGGCGTGTATTTGACTGGGAGAGTCAATTTAAGAAAAGAACAACTGCATGCAGGAGTTGCTTCCCTTCCACTGCCGAAATCTCTACCAAGACACAATCAACTATCATTTTATGAGTCCGATTTTTTATATCTAAAGCACCAACTTCAAATACTAATGCGGCATAATCATTAATTTAACACATTTAAATGCACAGCAACCAAAAATTGCTTTTATAAAACTGTCACTAAAAATACAGTTTGTGCAGTAATATGCGCATAATGTCACTTTAATTTGTAATCCGTATCTGTACCCAATAGTTAAACTGTATCTTCACAGGATAGTTACTGGACCCTATGATAAAAACTGGATGTTTCAAAAATGATCTTTTGACTACTGCTATTGACTGAAACTTGTCTGGATTGGCTTGCATTTTGTTACATTTAAACCGGTCAAGAAGAACATTATTTTCAGTTTGCAAAACTTGTATTAATGCATGAAAGTTTGGCGAATGAAATGACAAGGTGCTGTCGTCAGCATAGTTATTATAATGTACCCCTGTGTATGAAACAAACGAATATCATTTATAAATACATTAAACATTACCAGGCCTAAAATTGAACCTTGAGGCACACCTTCAGTTATACAAGTCTATGAGTTCAGACAAGCCATGTTATTACAATTTTGCTAGAATAATATTGTAAGGGAGGCAATCAAAGGCTTTAGGCAGATCCGTGAGGACTGCTGCTACATACTCATTTTCGTCGAGGGCCTGCCTCAAGTCATCCAACAATGTTAGTATTACAGTCTGGCAACCATGACCTTTCCTGAAAGCATAAAAATGTCAAAATTAGTGTCAACGTAAGTTGAAACTTGGTGAGCTAAAAATCTATAAAAGTTTTTGAAGGTATGGGCAGAATACTTACAGTTCTGTAATTAGATTGAAATAAAGCGTCACTCTTCTTAAAAAGACGTGTTACTTGTGCTTATTTTAATATATCTGGAAAATTGTTAGAGTAGATGGAGAATCTATTAAACTAGTAAGCGGTCCAATGAGTGAAAATTTACCATACTTAAGCATTTAACATATATTTAATAGCCTCACATTAAACTTATCAATTATTTTAGATAATGGTATCTTCATTTATAGGCACAAAATTAAAACTGTTTTGGGAGAAATTCCTATCATGAATTTTGTTCAAACTGGGATGGTCTTGTGGGTTAAACGTTGCCGATGTGAAATATAATTGCTGGGCCCATGATTGATCTCAGCCCGCCAGTGAGAGACATTAATCCTTGTGCTACACAGTGTACACTTAAACTTTTAGCTCACATTCCGGAGAAGGGGTCAAGTGAGCTTTTGTGATAAAAATCTTATTTCGTTATATGCTGATGTATATAAACGTGTGTAAAGCCATATATCACAATAAGTTAAGCTACTAGTATCACACTATTCTTTGCTTGTTAAAATTTTACATATGACATTTGCTACAATAAACGGATTTCTATTAGTGTATCATTCTAACTTTGTTGAAAATAACTCAAGAAGCAGTGCGTTATGAATAATAAGTTTTGAACAATCCCATACAACATCTTATAGCACATATGGAGTGCACACTGCGCATATGTAGTGCATCTACATTTTTGCCGAGGAATTCTTTCCCAGATCATTTTTGTGTATGTTGTTTTCTTCCAAGAGCATATATGTACATATTTTCTAATATTCTTCGTTCATACCTCGCCAGAAAAACGATTTATAACAAAAACATGATCATTCATAATTGTTGACTACTTTCTTTCACATTTGTCAGACACTTTGTTCAAAGTTTTCATTGTCATTTTTAAACTTTCAAGCAAACAACATATACGGAGAGATGCGGAATTTATGTGAGGGTCGAATAGCATTCGAGTTTTTTTTGCAATTTTTCTTTGATTATATGAAAAATGGACACATGTAACATCACCTACCTTGTTTTTCCTTTAAATTCATCCACATATGGAGTTCCGGAAGCTCCGCATATGATTTTTACGGTAGTGCATGTTGCACTTCATATGCGGGTTCCCCCGGCGTGAATAAGAAAATCAATATTTGGAAAGTTATTATTTCATACTGGTAACGTGAAGAGTTTGGTGTATTGGGTTAAAAGCTATTATTTCCTCTACGCTTTTGTACACACACCATATTCAGCTGGATTTTTACTTGAAAAAAATGCGCATAATGTCACTTTAATAAACGAAATTTATCCCTATGCAAGAATTCATACACACTAACGCCCCTCCCGCACCCCCCGCACCAAGAAGCTGGACGGTTTTACCTATATACACTGTTTTTCCTACATTATCCTTCAAAAAGGAAGTTTATTAATATACTTGCTACAACTTAATTTTGAACAAGTGATAAAAAACCCATACCTAAATCGCTTCAGGAATGTGGCATGATACGGCGGTATCTCAATTCAATGAATTCGCGTGTTTTTTTATCTTAATTTGAACCCTTGATGTATTGACACACTGAGATAGCAATTCGTTCATGTGCACTTAATTGAACAGACTTTAAAAAACAACATAATTTGAAATACGATAGTTATCAGACAAGACGAACTACATGTACTTACACTTCAAATGAAAAAGAGGCATTTCAAGTTAACGTACACAAATTTTGCAGCTCTTGCAATCGTTTGTAATGGGAAGCAGGACGAGACGTATATACACGCCCGTTAAACTCGCACGTGGGGTGCAAGTTGCGCTACGGTAAAAGTAGTATAAGCAACTTCCGGCACTCAAAATGCGCACCCGTTTCTGTCATTTTTTTGGACGGTTGTCAAAAGACTGTCGTTCAAGAGGGAACAGAACAGAACAAGATGCTTGTGGTATGGACTCGCGACCCAATCTATTCTTGTCCCATGTTGTACGGAACGTATATAAATACAAAATTTGAAACAACTGAAAACTGCAATCGCATATTTAAGGCATGTGTGTAAGTAAGGAATAACTAACCGGTTTTTCCAATGCAAAACACTTTTCTGAATAAAATCCCACTCCAAACTGCATCGAATACGGTTGAATTGAGAGAATTTCGAGGAAAAACACTTCTGTCACTTCTGCACAAATCAGATTTAGTATATACATGAAGTTATAAAAATAGGTTTCCCGCATCGCAGTATATGAAATAGCGTGCGCGGGGTACCATTACGTTTACAGAGGGGATTTCGTCTTGTGTGAATGCTATATAGCACAGGTGTATGTCTAGTCTTGGTGCCCATAAAAAACAAAACAAACACAAAAAAAAAAAAAAAATTAGAACCACTAGTTATAATTCTTAAACGAAAAAAAAATGATTTTTTTTCTATATGTATATCGATATATTGAAAAGGTCTCTATGTTGCCCGTAACGCTATGGGGGTTTACTAGCACACGCTGTGGAACAACCAAAATACCCAGTGCAGTACCAATGCACGCTTTCTCGCTGCCGTTTTCACATCGGACATTTAGCATTTTGTAAACAATCTTAGTCTGCTTAGTCTACAGTTTGAAGAACTTACATTTGAAGTCAAACACGCGGTATAGGTTTTTCTACTTTCGTTTTCAACAAAATGGCCGCTTGTGGACGATGTTTTACCAGTGTCTAGAAAATTGGCGTGTTTGACTTCAAATGTAAGTTCTTCAAACTGTAGACTAAGCAGACTAAGATTGTTTACAAAATGCTAAATGTCCGATGTGAAAACGGCAGCGAGAAAGCGTGCATTGGTACTGCACTGGGTATTTTGGTTGTTCCACAGCGTATGCTAGTAAACCCCCATAGCGTTACGGGCAACATAGAGACCTTTTCAATATATCGATATACATATAGAAAAAAAATCATTTTTTTTTTTTCGTTTAAGAATTATAACTAGTGGTTCTAATTTTTTTTTTTTTTTTTTTTTATGGGCACCAAGACTGGACATACACCTGTGCTATATAGCGGTAAATTTTAAAGCAGATTTATAAATAAAACGACTGGTTCCATTTTTATTCGATCGATAAAGACCATAGCCGGGTGCCTATAGTTTTCGAATCGTTACTTTTTTTAGAAATGACATAAACAGTATACCTGAGATGTGATAGAGGAAATCGAGGTTGTTTCAAATCTTGTATTTATATACATTGTCACCATACACATGTGATCAGTAGGTAAGTAGAATAAGGAATTGCATCTGTAATTGGTTAGCTTACACGCAGTTGTATGATGTACTTAAAGATACTGCAGTGAGCAGGTGCGAGGGTCAGGCCTGAGGGGGTGAGGTCCAACCCCAAGCATCTGTGTATTAATAAACGGATTTTGGCGTTACTGCGTTCCTAAAGTCACAGTCAACTCCGCTCAAAGAAATAGTTTGAAGCAAAGTAATATCTACAGTATATTTGCATATATGAAATCCCCAATTAAATCGCATGTTCGCAGAAATGCAATGAGTTGCTGACATAAAACTTACATGCCACAAAAAGTGTTCAATTTTCTGCTTCTTATAGTGTATACATATTTTACATAAATTAGCATACCTTTATCAATTATCGTGTATAAGTGTGCTTTGTGTTTGTCTGTTTTGGTGTTTGGTTTGTTTTGATCGTGCTTTGATTTGTTAGGCTACATTTAGACTGATGTAACATATTTTAGTTTTGCTTTTAGAAGCTTTGAAGTTTTTGAAATATGCGTACAACCTGTTTTCCCTAAAGGTAAGTGCACTACTCGGGAGATATGTGCATGCGCTGGGTGCAAGATACGATTTATCTAAGTCGTAAAACATATAATAGTTCTTATTCTACATACCATCAAATCAAGCCTTTATGCGTACATCAGCCCTAGCCATAACAGTTATTGGTTGCTGGTTAGAACCAGACGAAACAAAAGTCCAAAAAGTATGACATTCTGACACATTCCTGTCAGTACAGTTGCATTTACCGAACTGAAATCAAGAAACAAGATACAAGATACAAGAAACTTTATTTATAGTCGGTTTAAGTTAAACAAAGAACATTAGCTATAAGCTATTTTTCCGACAAAAACAAAGTCATAACAAAGATAAAAACAAACACCTGTAGGGATAAAAATACATTACATATACATAGTTTGTTAAATTTATGATATAAGGTTTAATAATGCACACTAAATGTCACTGATAGTTAAGAAATTAATGCATAATTTAAACATAAAATCAACAAGAGACCTGTATGCATATAAAATATTACATTTACAGACATACTTAATTGGAAGTAACTATAAAACACACATGCAAATTTACAACATAATTTTTTTTAAAAACACATGAGCTCACTGTCAGTCTTACAGAACAAAATTGTACAGATTTTGGAGAAAATGCCAAAAGTACAAGGTGAACTGTTTAAAAACTGCTATAGAAAAAAAAAACAGAGATAAAAGTGAAATTTAACGTAGAACAAAAGCCGACAAAATTTTTAAAAAAGAGCTAAGACTCCTATCACCTCATACTAGGTATATGGTGAACTGACTGACAGTGGGTTCATGCTACAACAGAGAACAATCTAACAAAGCAAATTGACTGACAAATAGGCAAAAGCAATAAAATAGGGATTCATGCAAACAAAATAATAATGCTGTCATGCGAAACGATGGGTATAATACAGAAAAAGCAATTAACTACACATAGAACATTTGCAAGTTGGACCGCACCAGGCCCTGATCAGTCGCACAAACTCTTTGTAGTTCTCTACGCTACGAATAGAGTTTGGGAGACTGTTCCAGACCTGGGCGGCCTCGAAACTGAAGCTTTTCCTACCGTAGGCTTCTGATCTTATTGATGGCACTACAGCAGTTTTATGGTACCTGAAAATCACGTTCGGTATGCACTAACTACTTCCGGTTTAAACTAAACATAAGCACATTTAAAGTTATCATTATCTGAACTGAAATCACCTCTGGTATGCACTAACCACTTCCGGTTTGAAATTAACATTAGCACCTGTACATTTCTATCCGAAGTATTTTAAGAATTTACTTTTTATGAGTTAGCATACTCATTTAGTGTTTGTATACCGTCTGTGCCCATGGGTTGCACGGTTGATTTAAATGAGGTTATAAAATTATGACTGACACTAGTTTCTTCAAACTAAACTGTAACTGTTAAGTACTTTATTTTGAGCGCTATATTATTGCAAGTTCATTTACCATTTGCAATCTGAAACACAAGTTTGCGAAAATTGCAAATCAGTCTTGATTTCCTTGACCTCCATCTTGTATTCACATTTAACGTCTTCTATTTGAGCAGTAAAGTCTTTTTAATTGGGCATTTCAAAGCCCACTTAGTAGGTGAACAGAATGTAACAAAATAAATGAGTGAACATGTTCACTTCTTGAAGTTGACTATTTAAGTATTGCTTGCCTAAACTTAATTTACACATGCAAACACAACCGTCCCCCCAGTACTTTAAGTGCTTTGGTTCAGGTAAGTGGTTGAACTTTTTTCCTATTTTCACTTTAACCAGGCGTAATTTCAAAAAATCTGTAATGGTATTCGATGGCAAAGTGATTTTAGACTGTAAGTGTTTCGTCTGTAAATTGAAAATTTGACACAGAAACTGTTTATTGGACGATAAAATGAATACGGGTACGGGTATTTCTATACTTGAAACGAGGATTGTTTATAACTCGTCTACTTTTATAAACTGGCTATTCGGTCGATAACGAATAAATATTTATGTACACACTTTTTAAAAAAAATTATGCACGTTCATTGACAATATTATATAGATATACAGTCAACTCGCTATTAGCGGATCAGTATGAGTATATTGCATGTTTATGAAAAAATAACGTGCGAGTGCAGGTTGAAACAGTTATCACTTTGTAGGATTTTCATTTCACATCAAAATGTATAGTAGCCTTTTAATTTGTTTTGGAGACGCGTTGATCTTTTTTGCAGTTTATATTTACATGTACTTTTGCCATTTACGGATCACGTGACAGTTTGGTTTTAGGTAGTTTCTCAAAACGTATTTAAAATTATTGTCAGCACCAACACCAAGCTTACCAAATACTCAACTGTGTAAGACAAATGAACTGATAATTTATTCAATTATATTTCACATATGCGGCATGATATGCCAACACTGTGCTTAAAAATGATTTATGACAGGCTTATCAGAAACATACTAAACCCATGATTAAAATATGTGAAACATGGACTGAAACTAAATATTTTTGGTACAAATTCAGATACTGAGATCAAAGAGTATCGTCTGTAATCAAAGACAAACAATTATACAAGGAAACGATATATCAAGTTACCCTGTTAATTGGTCTGTCCTAAAAATGATCTGACTGACTAATTGGATTTGTTTACCCTCGGTACTTGACACTGTCATATGATCGAGCGTGGGTTATGAAATATTACAATTCTTAAATAGTGTAATAGCATTGAAGCTATTATGCCACGTGTGGAGGTGCTTAAATATTTTTAATATGTCAAATGGCCTGCCCTCATAACTGGGCCTGCTTATTAACATATATAACCTAAGATCAAATGTTTTACCATTCAGTGATCTAAAAAACATATGTTTGTGTCTTATGTAACCTTTCGGTTTATTATACTATACTTATAGGGTGTTTCTTGATTGCTTAATTAATTAATTTTTTACTTATTCTTAAATAACTTTTTTGTTTTTAATTTAAACATATAAGTGTGACCACTTATTTTTTTCGTTTTAATGCGTACAGTTTAAATATGTTATTATTTACTTCATATGTTGTCCTGGCAAGCTGCTGGAGCCGACATGCGAAAACGGTGAGAGAAATAATATAAACGTCTCTTCTGATTGGACGAGCAAAACAGGTGCTCGCTATTTGATTGGATGCTCCATAGATTGTACATATCCATAAAGTAGGTCAATCCGTTCTCGCACATCGGTCCAACAGCCAACCAGTTAGACTTAAATTGGTAACGTCGGCTAGGGTTTAAAACATATTGTATGGTTAAATATACTTACAGTATTGTTAAGAAAGCATGTTTTATTTTTATTTTTCAAACTTAAAAATTTACATATTTATTTAATAATACCTAAATACTTGTGTAAAATAAGAATGTAAAATTGTTCCTACTTTTTAAAAAGTACGTCACAGGGTAACTATAAGCCTGATATGAGATCTAGGATATTCCTCATATCTGCTTACATTCAAATTTATTGAATGTTTATTTGATTAATCCCAGTATCCGCTCTGTAAATCAAGGTACCTACTATAAGGTGAGACACTCTTTGTTAATATATAATATATATAATATATCACCAACCACGAAGACAGATATACCTCAATACCACTAACATACCACTCCCCCTATGTTTGTAATTAAGAATATTAAAAATATAAAAATCCAGATAATATGATCTACATATTTGTAAAATACAAGTTCAGATATATAATTAGAAATGTAATTTAGTACTTATTATTAGGTACAGGTATAAGTTAGCTATTTAGATAGCTATTACATGAGTTTTTTTACGTAATGTAAGGATAAAAAATAATAAATTTATTATTCAGTATTTGAATTTGAAGCAACATTTAAAGTTTAAATAATAGCTCCAGTGGTCTTGCTATACTTGGATACAACTTTTACTTTTAATTATTCAAAAATATGTTACTTACTACTAAAAATGATAAGACACCTTTACTGACTAGTAGGGTAGACTTTAATGAACACCAACCAATGACAATGAGATATAACAACATCTGATTAAATCACAAAGCATGACTTTGGTAATTTTCACGTTTTCAGACAAACCAGTGCTACACATATTCAACCACTGTGAAATGAATAAAATTCCATGTCAGAATGCTATACATGTAATCTTATAGATTATTTTACTGCTGTAAAGAGCATGTTCGTAGAGAGAATGCAATGTGAAAATAGAGAATATTAGGTTACTGTCTCAGTGTGGTTGAATTTATTAGGCGAGTCGGAGAAAGGTTTATACGTCTAATAAATCCAGGTGATAACCACGATTACTGACTGATTGCAGTTATAAATATGGAAATTTTGAACATTGGAGACTGCACCATAAAATTGTATAATATGTGCTCTAAGTGCGAGTGGGTGGGGTGTGGTTGAACTGGAACCTGGACTAGAGCTGACTGTGGTAAACAGAAATGTCATGTGGATGATCTACGTGCTTAATTGCTTGATACTGACTCCGTTGGTCTAAGACCTGTAGTGAACAGTTGCTGATAGAAGATTCATACATCATTTGTTTCTCTTTGGAAACAGGACTCCTAGTTAAGAGATGGATTGGAGCAAAAACAAGTTGCAAAAAAAAGTTGAACATAGATTCAAATATGAGTCATTCGTACCAGATATACAAGGATACAAACTGTATGCAATGATAGCTTTAGGATAACATAATTATCTTTTTTTTTCAAGAAATACTGTCATACCGTAATTTCTGGACCAGATGTTTCCTGATGGAATGATTGACTCAGTGATTGAATGACTCAAATAAACAATATATTAAAAAAGGACTTCCAATCTTCAAATACTGACAAACTCCAACCCTCCAGTGACAACAATAAAGTTCAATAGGCTAACTTGGTGATAATTTCACTGTACATAGCTGTATGTATTTCAAAGTTGAAAATTATAGGAAAGAACTTTGAAGAAGTAAGACACAGAAGCTTACTAGTGACTTTTTTGACTAAAATGGCTAAATGTTGATAAGTTCTTGTTTATGTCTGTGATGCATGGATATTAAAGGGGCACTTCCTACATCTAGCAGATTATATTCTCGAAACAAAGATTATGTGTTCAATGAACGTATAATGATAAATAAAGACAATTTCAACAATTCAAGACAGCATTTTCTTAATAAAGAAATACTCGTAATTAAATCTATTTGTGTATTCTGAAAATGACATTAAATGCTTGTTAATATAATCTTATTATACAAAAGAAAACTCATGTTTGTATTTTTATTGTGTCAGAATTTTAATCAATGTTTGTTTACATGAACTTCATGACCGACAAACTAGGTCATGAAAGTAGTCCGTCATCAGCTGTTGCTAAGGCCAGTGAGGATTTTTTTTCGTAAAGCTGTCCTAAATGATTTAAGACTTGTCATTCATTTTTTATTTTGTACAAAATGACAATATTGATACAAGTTATAGCATCCAAAAGTTCCTTCTAGGGCACATCTGTCTATGTATATTATTGTATTACAGTCTAAGCAAGTTCAGGCATTAGTATCTACAATATTTAATACTCCAGGCACCTGTTACTACGTCACGTTAGATCTGCTTTTATATGGTCACATGGTAAGTTCGCGCCAATACTTCCAGCAACAATATTAGCATATTTCTACGCTATGCAAACATATGTAAATTAACATTCTTTCAGCTATTTGGAAGGAACAACTAGCTATAAAAGCATGTGTAAAATGGCACACTGATATGAGTTGTAGCGTTTAAAATCACTTTGATAGCCGATTAAAGTTTAAAAATGGCGGCTAAAAAAGAATGTCAGTATGACAAGCCGTTGCCGTGTCGTGTAAAGCTTGCCTGTCGTGTAAACCTCATGTTTATACGACAGGCCGATTTTGTACAAATAAAGCAGTGATGGTAGGATAAATAGAAAATATTAGATTACTGTCTTAGTGTGGTTGAATTTATTAGGCGAGTTGGAGAAAGGTTTATACGGCGAGGCTCTGCCGAGCCGTATAAACCTTTCGGAGACGAGCCTAATAAATTATGACTAAAAAAATGGCTAAATATTGATAAGTTCTTGTTTATGTTTATGATGCATGGAGTTTATGTTTTCCGGCATATTACATTTTAGAAACATATCTACATGAAAATGATCACTGAGTGACTTTGGTTATACCACAGACATACATGGATATTTAACCATTTGGTCAGGGTCTATATAATAAAAAGACCGTGCTTGGGATAAACCCTTTAAATTCAACAACAGTGTTTTATCAGAAGATCAAGCATGCATTTTTCTTAAATATTAACAGTTTTTCATGAATTAAATAAATTTACACATACTTGCAACATCATGGGTGTTACAGTGCACAAACATTCAAAGTTCTAGTTCTAGTTATATTTAGATACATTTACTGTATATTTTGGCAGAAAAAGCAAGATTAAAAACAGTGATAAAAATCAATTTTAACAATTAAAGACAGCATTTTCTTAATTAAGAAATATTCATGATTAGATCTAGATCTAGATCTATTTATGTATTTTGAAAATGACATGTGTTGATGTTGAAAATTAAATAGATTGTAACTATACAAAACTCATGTTTGTATTTTTATTGTGTCAGCATTTTAATCAATGTTTGTTTACATGTACTTCATGAACGACAAACTAGGTCATGAAAGTAGTCCGTCATCAGTTGTAACTAAGGCCAGTGAGGAAAGTGTTTCGTAAAGCTGTCCTAAATGATTTAAGACTTGTCATCCATTTTTTATTTTGTACAAATGACATTATTAATAAATACTAGCTATAAAAGCATGTGTAAAATGGCACGTTGTTATGAGTTGTATCGTTTAAAATCACTTTGATTTAAAGTTTAACAATGGCGGCTAAAAAAGAATGTCAGTATGGCAGACCGTTGCCATGTCGTGTAAAGCTTGCCTGTCGTGTAAACCTCATGTTTATACGACAGGCCGATTTTATACAAAAATAGTAGTGGCCAGTTTATGAGATATACGTGACCAACACACGAAATGCGCCAAATGCATTAATATTTTGCAACCTAAGCAATGATACTTATTTTCAGCACTGTCTGAGGTGGGCTTCTACGAATATTTATACTGTATAGGTAAGAATTGCTTGTTCGACTATTTGCAGACATTATGTTGAACTCACCGTAACTCTTCAATGTGTGGATCTGGGTACTTTTATCCAGTTAAGTCTCTGAAAAGCTGCGATTCTACAGAAATTTGTCCTGTATAAACAATAACACCTTTAAGTTTGAGTGCGATGTTCTAATCAAAGACTGTTACCCGCATGCATTGTAGAAAATAATCGTCATGGACATAAAAGTGTGTCAATCATTGTACATGTATCAGCAAGGAAAGTGTGTCAACTGCCCTACATATAATTCAAGACGGTACTTTAACTACAGTGCGTTGCTGTTATTCAACTATGTGTGTACATGTATGTGCTAGTGCACTACATGTAAGTGTTTTAACAGTCTGATCTTAAATATGAACATGCCCGTTAAGTACAAAATCATACTTTCACTGCGAACGTGCGTCAATAAAATATCGTACTGTGCATTCTACTTACTTTTATTTATCAAGTCATGTCACAAACAAGATCATCCATTTCAACTATATCTAAGTCGCCATCTTACATGTAAATAAAATCCAAACAAAAAATGTCATTGTTTCGTCTAGAAGTCTGTTGACGTTTTTCTTTGGTTTAAAATATGAGGATACGCAAAAGTTTTGAAGTCTTGCTTTATGATTTACATTTTCTTAGTGAGAACAAAAAGAAACGTTTAACACATATCAAACACAAATAAGTATCTCGTTCGCAAGCGCTAATCCAGTATATATGCACAAAGTTGACAATAATGACATCACCAAATTTGAATATTGCCGTATATGGTCATTTTATTTTGTTATCAGTTCTATTATGTATCGTTTGAGATAACGCGAGTACAAGTATTGATTTAATAACGAATTGCTTTTCATCCACAGGTTGAACGAACATACATTTGACCCCCGCCCCCCCAACCTTATTGAACCCCCGAACCGCCTCTCTATGTTTTTTACTTAATCTTTAATAAACCAATGTACCAACGTCTTTATCTATACATTTTAAAACTGATATCAAAATAAACTGAAATTGTTCATGGCTCTTTACCATCTTTACATGCGCAAAATAAGCGCTTCGCAAAACGGTGAGTACCTGCGCATCCCGCTCCGGTCCAGCGAATCCGGAACCGTCACAATTTGGTCAAATTCTCCTATAAATTTCGATCAAGTTAGTTCTTTCAACAAGAATAGTCATAATTCAATGAAAACACATGCATATAAACACAAACCAATAAACAAAACGGTAAATACTCTACGGTACACACGATAATTTCTACATCAATAATCTTTCTAACATAATTGTTCTCATGAGAATTGCCATAGCTCATTCAAGTTGAAATATTTTCCCTTGAAACTTCCTGTGCTTGAGAACAAATTACCCACACACAGTATCACATTCCGCTTTTTTCAGTAAGCTCACCTACCTTTGTGTCAACAATTTTGGTCTACCACATCCGTTTCCGGAAGCCCGCACATCGAACGCCCATTCGCACCAGCGGTGTCGGATTTGCTGGTTCCTCCCTCGTGCCACGGATATTAATAAAATCACATCAGGATCAATTTCCAATAACGTTTTAGGATACTGAAAATTTGAAAATACATGTACATGTACATACAAATATATGTACAAATGTTTTGTACTGTTACTGGATGCTGAAATGTTTGAAAATCAAAAACAGTTTTTTATGATTTTGTGAGTTGATTATGAAAGAGACTATTTGACCGGTAAAAGGGGTTACAAAAGGCAACTAAAGGGACATTTTAGTTTCTGACCTTGTATGTTTTTAAACAATATGTAGCAAGCTTTATTAATAATTGCTTTTTGTCAGTATTACATGTAATAAGATTTATGAATTTGTGAAATTCGTCTTCTAGATCGTTTAGTGAACATCTCGCAATGTTCTTGACCATAATTTTGAAGGGTAATATAACTTTAATGTAAATATAGATATTTTGTAAATGTTGTTTCATCGATAAAATAAAATAGCATTGAAGTGGCACTAAAGGTTTGTGGGTTGTCATCATGTTAATTTAAAGCAGATTTTTCTGTTTGTCTGACGGATCAGTCATGCATCTATTCATCAGCTGATCAGTCACGATTCAGTGTTAATCTGATGGTTGTATCAGTTCAACAAAACATCTAAATGTTAAAAACAGAAGAACTGGCATTATCCGGTTGTTTGTTCCGCGGTGCAAGTAAATAAACTGCTTCATGGTCGCACTTTTTATCATTATTGCTTCTTCACCCGTTACATAAGCCCAATTTCGGCTCACCAGTTTGAACCGGTTTTTTATCTGATATTTTTAGAGCGTCCTTTCAAAAACTATCTCGATGGCTTCAACATCGAATTAAGTAGACTACCGTTACATAGGCTCTCGCTAACTAAAACGGGTCGTACCGATTATAGCCTCTTTAGAGGATGGTGGAACTAATAAGCACAATTACAAACAAACATCGCTAACGTTTTGGGATTTCTTCACACATTTGGGTGCCTAATGTTAATGAAATTTGCCGTACACAACATTTTTGTTTTCTTTTATCATGTCAAATGCATGCAGTAGCTATACCAACAAGCGGGACAACCTAAATGTATGGTTTGTTTACATATTCCTTTTTGGACCTTCTGCTTCTAATGCGTATGCGCAGGAGATATCCTTCAAGAAGGACTCACTATATCGGCTCTTTTTCACAAGGCTTATGGGATATGCGTTTATTTTATCATTATGCAAAAACAAAATACATTTTTTAACTGTATTTAATTAATGGTCACAGAAAACACAGTGTTTCCATTCACATACATTTACATGGTAACCTTTATATTTAGAGTATCAAATGTATTTTACTATGATATTGTAATATGTATGTTGAGATATAAAATTAACAACTGCTGGTCAGTTTTAGAATTTTATGTAATTTGTTATATTTGTGAACAGTTTATGCTATATTAACAGTCTCTTGTAATCGATAATGAGTAGCAATGCACTTTTATACTGTTATTATATGCATTGTATTTTGTATTGTAATATGATGTACATTGATGAGACTTTAAGAAATAAATAAATAAATACTGACATTACTGTATGTGAGTATTTCAGTTTGCACAAAAGAAATAAATGCTAAGAACAAGGGAATTTCAAGCAGGATCAGAAATATTTCAACACCAATCGAAACATTCCTGCTGCTCCTCGTTATTTACATATGGCAAAAAAGTTGATGTTTCTGATGGCCCGACCGATTATGATTTTGATCACGACTGTAAAATATGTTCCTCGGGAAAAAAACGGTGCCGAAATAGTCACTTACCATTTTCCCGGATCAAACAAACTCATCGGTAATAGATGTCATTAGCGCTCGTTTTTTTCACAATGTATCGACCAGCTTGGTCTAAAATTAATGTGAAACAAATTTTCGGTTTCTTTATTATCTTGGGCGTGCAAGTCATGTAACATCAAATCATAGGAATGTACGTATAAAACCATTATCATCTCTGCTCATTGAAAAAGAAAAAATGAAACCAGGTTAGTAGAGCGGTGTTTCCAACTGAATACCTTTTGCATTCGCTCAAAAATTTAGTATTTTCTATTATCTCATTTCATCATCGTAATAATTTGCATGGCGTTACATCCTTACACGCGTTTCTTTTATTTTGTTTTGAATATTCATGTTCTTAAACATTTTAGCTCTATATATTTGCCCTGTATTTCTCCCCTGTATTTTACCGAGTTTTCAGGCTTATAATATATACATTTATATTCACAAATATTCAGTATTTTTATTTGTACAATAATAATTAAATTTTATCATTTAAATAACTTGTCGAACCCTAGGTGCATTGAAATTATGACAGGTCACATTCAAATGTTATAATTGGAATATAATCTTTTACTCAGATCAAAGTTTTATCTCGATGCTCAGATTGAACAAACACTGAAACTATTCGTACGTCGCATAAGATCGACGATACCAGCGAATACTTTATTTAACATGTATCACTTGACATCAGATTAGAGTATTTCGTTGCTATCTTAAACGTTATATTTATGATAATAGTGTCACGAGCTAGATGTTTGATTAAGTTTGGGTAGCGTGTTCAAGTTATAGCCTGTACAGGTATCTGTATGTGTCCCTTTTAATAATATGGCTTGGTATCGTGTTAGGTTCAGCAATGTCTGCTTCATTCAGTGGACAAACCCGCTTAAACTTATTACCTATAGTTTTGTTCCTCAGTATTTGTTATACCAGGACTAAACTTGTTCTAGTGTAAATATACTGCGAAATGAATAATAAAAAATCCGTTGAAATTAATGAATTTAATATTGGATGAGATACACCCTTGAAAATATTGCAGTTCACAACCAATTCAGAATAACTTCAAAGTGTTATATAGTCTGTGCAAATCTAAAGTCAACTTGTTATATTAACAATAAACAACAGTACTTTTAACTTCCAAATTACGTAAAGTGACACAGATAATGACTTTATGAAACTGTAGCTATCTATGTAAGACGGAAATGGCTTTCCATAGTTTTTTTACGCGCAACGAAAATGGCGGACCAGTAGACCGTGACTGACTTTTGACAAAACCAAATAATCCAATAAACAGTGCTTCAATAAAGCAACAGTATATGTTTGATGTAAAAGTTCATCAAAATTACTTCAAAAAGTGTCTCTTAATCTTTTAAAGAATTGATTAAATGTTTTTCCAACAAAGTTTAACAGAATAACCAACTGAGCGTAGTTGTCTGTCGGAAATTCTGGTGTAAACTGAGCTAATCAACCGAAAATCTAGGCCTTTTTATACCCATACGCTAAAAACAACCTAAAATAATGGTTGAAGAGGTTGATCAACCAAATTTGGTCGAGGCTGCTTCCACAAGTGATCGTTTCTCCCAACAACTTTGGTTGGTTCGACTAACCAGAAATGGTTAAAAAACTAATACTGGACTTTAACAGTTAAAAACAAGAAAATCTGAAATTATACATATTATGTATAACATTCAAAGGCTATTTAAAGTTCTATACCTTTGGCAAGCTAAACGATGCAAGGTTCTGTAGACTCATGTTTTGTTTGCATGTTTGAGGTAATTGTCCGTAACAGCCGACAAAAACGATTCATAATGCATTGCGATTAAATGGCTGCCACAGTGAAAAGTAAACACATGTTTTACTGAACCGAAATGACATGTTTCAACAATATTTGCAACTAATACATTTTCTAAAAGCTTATATAACAGTAATTTGATTGAATGTGTATTATGTCAAAGACTACATTTTAGTAATAGCATCATTTTTTCACTGGTCTCCATTTTGTTCGGGGAAAGTTACCTTAAACAATAAATCTGTTTAGGTGATGTCATCCATTCGAATACTTAATGTGATATTACCCATTCGAATAGGTGATACCACCTATTCAAAGGGAATACATGACATCACCTATTCGAATAAATGCTATCACCTAAAAAAGATGTATTGTTTGAATGTTCTAGCTGGTGTCAGTAAACTATACTACAGACACTGTAGTTCGAACAATTTAATTTGTTTACGTCACACATGAATCTCTTGCGTTGTTTACTTTTTTATTACAAAAAACAGTTGAAATAAATTACAGGAAGATATTATTTGTAAATTGGCCTTAATTGATATAATGGATCATTTTGAGAACACCCCTGCGTTTTTTACGTCCTCCGATGTCCAACCTCACATCAGGTGTCTGCCAATACATGTCTAATAATATGTCTTAAGGTAGATTGACAAATGTATTTATCACAGGTAATGCCTAAGTGTACATATTGCTCCGATTCTGAAATAGTATATGCGTCTGTGCTGGTTACTGTATTCATTAAATACAATGAGTCAGACACAACATTTACTTGCGTTACAGAGAAGGCGCCACTCTCCAGAGTATTTGTCACATATATCGATCATTTTATCCAGTCCGTATTTTGTGTATGGTAAAAGTAGCATGTCGTCGCCTTTAATGTCATTCAAAAGTTATGGGATATGCCTATAGGGTTAATTGTATTGTGCCATTTGATTGATTCGGATTTAACGTCGCACTCAGCAGCTAAGGTCATATGGCAACTTCCAGTTTTCATGGAGGAGGAAGACCCTGGGTGCCGATTCGGGCATTATTTCAGTCACGAGCGGGCACCTGGGTAGAACCTACATAGCTTCCAGACATAAAAGAATCCGACCCAAGTAGGGCATGAACCTACAGCGGTGAGGAACAAGTGATCATCAGTCAGTGACCTTAACCACTC
The DNA here is from genome assembly GCA_022818135.1 of Saxidomus purpurata. Lineage (NCBI taxonomy): Eukaryota > Metazoa > Mollusca > Bivalvia > Venerida > Veneridae > Saxidomus > Saxidomus purpurata. The sequence goes on along the minus strand of JAFMSR010000203.1, from coordinate 13,774 downwards.
GGCCACAGAGGCCATTGTATGATGACAACCAATTGTCTGAAGTTTCAAGGCTTTAATGGTTACCGAGAAAGTGAATTTTAAGAAAGCTTATTAACGAGATTTAAGACGACAGTGCCGACTGACGTCAAGAAGGTTATCGGTCGATTGGAAAAAAAAATAAGTGAAAAAAATTTAACGCTTCCTGCGTAGACTGAGGCTGTTGTGCTTCTTCCAGCATGCCTTTATTGATCCACCCTTGGAGCTGTTAAACTTGTGACCCTTTCCAAGACCACGTGAAGATTTACCAGCAGATGTAAGACCACGCAATTCTCTGTGTTTGTGAACTGCTACTTAGTGTTTGCATAGCCACCGACATGAATTGTGGGCGGAGCTGAAGTGCTTTCTATTAAAAGTGAACTCTTAATAAATTAAGTGGTTTCAGTAGGTAGTTTTAATAAAAATGAAAGACGTCTATTTGAAAATCTGAGCGATTCGATTGGTGGGCAAATGGGGTCAAACACTAAATGAATTAAGTTATTTCAGTAGTTAGTTTTGATAAAAAAGAAAGACGTTTATTTGAAAATCTGGGCGATTCGATTGGTGGGCAATTGGTGTCAAACACTAAGATGATAAAAAGTCGAAACTATGATGATGAAAAGTAGAACCGACGATCGTAAGGATGTTGAAATTCGAAAACTACGTTGGTGAAAATCCAAAACAACGATGATGAAAATTCGAAACAAGAAAACAACTGTGACGAAAAGTCGAAAATACACAATAATATCGAATTTTCACCATCGTAGTTTCGACATTTCACCACAGTAGTTTTGAATTTTCTCCATCGTGTTTTAGACTTTTCAGCACCATTTTTTCCGCTGTTTTGATTTTTCAGCATCGTAGTTTCGTGCTTTCTTTATTTCAAGTTTATCTGATGCGACGATTACCATAACGGTACATCGTACACGAGCTCACATGTAACTAAGACCTGTAGTCGTTTGTCACTAGTTGTAGTTGCAGACAACCAAATACCAAGCCGTATTCGTCTTATAGCGGCATATAAAATCAAAGGACTGAAAGTACTGGAAGCTCGATTGTTTTTTAACAACACAGTCTGCACACATACATAAGTAAATATCAGGACAACACAGACTGTACACATACATGTGTAAATATCAGGACAGCCCCTTACACGAGTAAAGTTATAAACTTGAGACACAACTGTCCACAAATTTTGACCTTTAACCATTTGTGTAAACTTTACTTTTGAGGTAGGAACCCATGTGCTCACCTTTTGCATTCAGTGACTATGCTCAACTACCCTATGAAGTATCATAGCTGTGAATGGTAACTGAGAAATGGATTTTGGCAAAACTGAACTGAAAATTCATAGTTTGAACAACCTTTAATGTCATTCAAAAGTTATGGGATATGCCTATAGGGTTAATTGTATTGTGCCATTTGATTGATTCGGATTTAACGTCGCACTCAGCAGCTAAGGTCATATGGCAACTTCCAGTTTTCATGGAGGAGGAAGACCCTGGGTGCCGATTCGGGCATTATTTCAGTCACGAGCGGGCACCTGGGTAGAACCAACATAGCTTCCAGACATAAAAGAATCCGACCCAAGTAGGGCATGAATCTAAAGCGGTGAGGAACAAGTGATCATCAGTCAGTGACCTTAACCACTCGGCCACAGAGGCCATTGTATGATGACAACCAATTGTCTGAAGTTTCAAGGCTTTAATGGTTACCGAGAAAGTGAATTTTAAGAAAGCTTATTAACGAGATTTAAGACGATAGTGCCGACTGACGTCAAGAAGGTTATGACAATGGCTCTTCTGTTTTTCATAGAAAAGCTAAAAATGGATGAATCAATCTTTTGTTATACATTGATTTAGTATATACCTATTGTAGAACAAGTACTTGCAGCTTACATTAACTATCCTGATGAGTGCTTCCAAAATACTGCGAATTGCAATATACCAGGTCTATTGCGCACCCCTAGTCATTACCAGCCTCTCTACCATGCTGTTTTAAATTTTCATTACTTGTCTAAAACAACAACTGAATGTTTTAATAGCAGGCTATTTTCTTTCATATTTAACATATATTGGCTCTAACAGTATTTCGTAACAAGTAATAATAATAATAATAATAATAATAATAATAAATGATGATGATGATGATGATGATGATGATGATGATGATGATGATGATGATGATGATGATGATGATGAAACAATATAATAATTTATGTATGAATGTACCCGCCAAAATTAAGTGTAGCAAAAGAATCATGGTAAAGTTTGAAAGTTTTAGTTACAATACAATACAATATAATAAATCCTATTTGTATTTATATTGAGTTAATATCTGTTCTTCGTAAATGACAGCATGCTCTAGAGAAATGAATTTGATTTTCCCTTTAGATTATTGTATTTCTGTCTACATTTAAAAATCGTATTAAAGACATGTAGATCTATTTGATTTCTTACAGTTTTTCGTCTCCAGGTACGAACCGACTTCGGTAAAATGCGGACATTTTCGTACCCTTTTCGAACCACGCATTTACATAAAATACAACAATAACAACGTGTTTAAAGCATAAAAATAAGTTGTCATATTTCAAAAAGACATCTACAAGTGCCTCTGTAAAGTTAATTAGCTGATACGTTTCAGTTTTATACCTAAACGCGTATTTTAGACTAGTGTTTCAGTGCGGCATATCTTTAAACATACACTTTTGATGATAGAGGCGTTGGCAAGTTATATAAATTGTTGTTTATTTATGTTGAATTCCGAGTTTTGTAATTTAAAATTCAAAAGTACCTAGTGGTTCCATAATGTATTACGATGTTCCGATAGTTTATGTTCACAAAAACAATATCGGATAAAAGACTTTAAATTATTCGGCCCTGACTAGTTGTCTTTTAGTGTCTCCGGTCTGATTTAAGAGCATAATAACATCATAGATAAATCAGCTACGTAGCTTGTTGTAGTCCGTTTGTCTGTATAATATCATGTTTAAAATGTTACGTGTAGATGAAATTTATCCGGCATAGCAAAAAGTATGTTCAACTTACTTTTGACTAAAATGACTTCTTTCGATTTATATTTAAATATTACCAGAAAATGATAATCTTCCTTCGCTGTACACGACAAGGTGCAGGTGCAAGTATAAACAGGTAAAATCGTACCCAAAGATACAGTTGACAGACGCTTATTAAATAAGGTATGTACAGTAAAACCTATTCATGTAGAAGTCCAAATATATCCGTATAACTAGCCGGTATATAAAGTTGTTGCGCATAATTTTCTGGCAGATGAGATCTCATCCACAAATTCAAGCTAACATATTTGCTCTTATGGACGGACCTTTATAAAATTTGCTTCAAATCAAATCAAAATTATCTGGCAGATCGGTAGCAGAGCTAGGGGAGAGCACACCGAGAAGATGATTGAGAAATAATTAAACCATAATTATTACAAAGACTTTGGCATAGTAAATATAGGCGAGGTTCCCTCATATTTGCAGCTTCGGCTCATACTTGCAGGGTCCTCCTGAAATCTGTATTAAACTATAAGTTCGAGTCGTGGTGTAAGCTGATGGTTAGATTATAGTTTCGAACATGGTTTGTGGCCAGGTTGAGACAAGGAGCGGATCGGTGATAGAGCTAATAGAGAGCACATCGAAGAGATAATTGAGACATAATTAAGGCATAATTACTTCCAGGACTTTGGCAGAAGCTCCCTCATAATTGCAGCTCCGACTCATACTAGCAGGGTCTTCATGATATCTGTATTGAACTACAAGTTCGGGTCGTGGTGTAAGCTGATGGTTTAGACTATAGTTTCGTACACTGGCTTGTGACCAGGTTGAGACAAGGGTTTAGAGTTACTGTATTGTTTCGAACATTGGCTTGTGACTAGGTTGAGACAAGGGGTTTGGGGTATAGGTTTGAGACATAGTAGGGACTTGGGTTGAAACGGTAGGACATTGTAACTTTACTTGGGAAAGAATATACTCTCATACTTCCAGCTTCGACTCATACTTGCAAAGGTATCAGATCCCATATATATAAAGTTTAATACAATGTATATGCAAAAGCGTTGATTAATGTTGATCACTGTTTCAAACAATTATTTTACAATCATTGGTACGAGTCATAAGCTAAGGAGCTTGAGGAAAACTTATTATATTTTGAAAACTAATCAAAAGCAGATAGCTGAGGAAAATTATATATTCGTTTAATGGAGTTACACTCTTCAGAATATCGTAGAACAGCTATATCATAGTGTAGACCGCTCGATACACGTGACACTTGCAAAGGCGTTACGTGTGACGGGTTTCGTGCCTGTGTAAACATGTCTTTCTATTTAAAATAACTTTATCCTTTTGCAAATGTAAATATAATGGTTAACTAAAAAAATATTTTAGTGAAATATTACTAACCACATACTAATTTTACCTTGACCAACGTGAATTTGAGGTAATATTAACTGTGCGGTTTTCTTTTCTATTTCTAAAACATAATGATATGACTTTGTAGTGGTTATTGGCTTGCAGGAACACGGAGCACAGAAACGATTATAATTTGGTTTTGTATCCTATTTAATAAATCGTGAATATTTTATTAAGTTTAATAGTCAATATTTGAATTGACGAGTTTGTTTTTTCAATATGTAGCATTGTAAAATATTGCATAATAACTTTTCGAACGCTTTTAATTCGTCATGCAAATCCAGATTATCTTGATTTCTCTAAAGCCACTGCTTATAACTAACATGCACTTGAAAAAATGGGGGAGTGCATATTATAATTTTGGATCATATTGTCAAAGGCCAAGGTCATAGTGGCCTGAACATTTATCGCTCTTCCTTATTATAATTTAGGGTCACAGGGTCAAAGATCAAACTCACAAAGGCTTTCAAAATTTAGGTCATCAGATGCTACCTTCAGTCCTTTCCTTCTGAAAGGTCTACAAGTTACTGACTATCTTCTTTAAGTTACAAAATAGTGTAAATGTTTAAGAAGACACCGATATTATAATAGATTTACGACCTCGTTAAGTCAGTCATCTTCAATATCACTTGCAATTAATTTTACTTAAACTATTACCATGTTAGATATAATGCTTTAGAAATAATCTTTTATACTATATAATATATATATATATATATATATACAATGATTTCTGTCAACCTGATCCCCCGTCGTGGCGTGTACATCGCGGAGAATGCATAGGGGTCGTGACTTAATTTGGACTTGATATATAGTCTGACTACTGTTATGTCCCTGTCAAACACAGGAGGGTGTGGCTCTACATAGGTCACCACTAGTGTGGCACTATGGCAAAACCAGCTGACTGAACGGTATGGGAATGCAGCCCCACCCGAGGACGACGTGTCGTTAACCAAAGCCATTAAAAGTGTTGGCGACCATCAAAATTGAATATACTGTCGCCAATTTCAAAACCATTGAATTGTTATCCCTATTCTTACGCACATGTGTTTATTACTTCTTACATCTTCATTGTTTCTATATTTGACTGTGTTTATACATCTTCATTAACATTTCCTTCTCTTGATATGTTTAATGTGCTCGCGTTGCACAAGCGAATGGTTGTATGCTTTAAACATTGAAGTAAAACTTGGAAAACATGAACAGGTCTGGTTCAGAAACTCTTGTTGCACACATCACACAGTAAAGCTATGGCATATGTCTTTTTCACAGAACAATAAACATTGACAGATATATTTGCGTTATTTTTTTTACCAAGGGATTATCCTATCCTATTTCAATATTAAACGAAAAAAATATCCTGCTTTTGGAATACATCAATGCAGCACCAATTTGTACAATGGTTAGATATACCCTGGTCAAAGAGGTGGATTAGTTTAACCGCGGCTCACATCCGTCGATTTTTATACAAATACTTATCATGTTTTCACCATGCATTTATTTTGTGGGATGTAACATTTCTTCGCTGTATACGTATCCGCGGTATCTTTAACTTTCTCGGTTCGCGGCTCGCTATTACCAAAATCGGTTCGGTACGGTAAATGAAGAGCTCAAATAAACTATTTTTTATTGAGATTTTCACTGGCTTAGAAATGTTGATTAACCAATCGATGCGCACATTTAAATATGTTTCGAAAAGCTTCCTAAAATGTCTGCCCCCTGATGTTGAAGTAAAAAATGCGTCAGAAAAATTTTCGTCCCCAGTTTTTCCGTATATGGCGGCAATGGAAATATGAAAACGTTATGCACATTGCAATCAATTAATATTTACGTCTTCTTGTTAAATTCCGACTTTATATCCATTTGACATCTTGGAACAGTAGATGTATCGTATCATATCGTTATGCATCGTATCGCAACTGTGAATCGTATCGTATCGTGAGAAAAGTGTATCGTTTCAATCCTAGAATTTAGCCAGTGGTTAATTTTAACCATGTGGTAACTTGTTTATACAAAGGGTACAGCTGATGTCTATATATTTCATGGCTAAACCGTTTCGTTTATGCGTAGACTCGCCAATTACATGTGGAAACGCCTACAGTCGTACGCTTAAAATGTTGCCGACATTTTTATTGCACAAATATATAAATAAAATGTTCAACTGAAGGCAAGATGACAAAAGTTTAGCTTTGCGAAAATTATGAACCTCGGACATATCTCTGCCCCAAACAATCGAAACGCTAAACTAACGTGTACAAATATTGATTTATGCATCTTTATGGGGTTGTCTCAATGTAGTTATATCATAATTCTATTTTCACTGTTGGATCACTTTCGATCAATATCGGTTCATTGCATTAGAAACTACAACATCATTTCTTGAATTACCATCATATTCAATAAGCTAACTTCAACACAAGTATTTGCACTTGATCTGTCAGCCTCATGTCATCATCTTCATAAAACCATAAACTTAGGTGATCCCCATTATTTTTATCAAGTTATCCAGGCATTTCAATCTTTACTTAATGATACACGACTCTCTTAATGTTTTGTACTACCGAACAATATTTATCAATTAATCAGGTACGAAATCTTTAGAAGATTTATCATTCGACGCCGCCATCTGGCGGCGTCGAGTATTTGGAATGAAAATTAAATTTGATCCATGGACGCGAATCTATGAATAGCTTCGTAAAAACAATATAATTAATCACGTACTTTTTCTACATTCGAAGCCTCCAGGACATGAACGTTGATTTGTACACAAACTTCAAGAAAATATACGTAATACAAAACCATGTCCGCAAACTAAACTCCTTAATGCATACAATAAAATAAGAAAAATAAAATGACAAGATGAAAATCACACTGAATAGATTTTTCAAAGAGTCGAAATGTAAATTGGTGCTTACAACTGTATAAATTCAACAAAAATAACCCCATGTGTTATATTTTGTATAATTTATATAATTCATATAAGTAATATTGATAAAGAATATCATTTACCGTTCTTATAAATAAAGAGAAATATAAATTTCGTTAACAGAAATCCATTCTCAGACTGTCGGAAAATAAACTATATGTTTAAAATGCGACTCACATTACGGTCTTATTGCGGTCCTATAGCGGAAAGCGCAGCCAAGCGGTAATGTTTTGATTTTTGTTAATATATTGTTTATATAACTTGAAACTTCTAAAGTAACGTATGTTATTGTAATGTAAAGTTAGATTTTATGAATAAATGTAGTTAAAACTGCTTCTGTGCGATACAAAGGGGTAATAGTTGATATGCTGTTTGTCTTATATTTCAAATGATCACAAGTCAAATGCTTGAACGCCACCAAATGTAGTGGGGTTGTGATAAGTAGTAATGTTGGATTTAATGGTGATTAACCAAACCTAATCTTTTTGCACTCTAATTTTGTATATGGCTGACCATTTGTTAATGTTTAATGCTAAAAAAGATGATTCTTCGTCAAGTCTATAGGCATTGTCTCCTCTGTATGAATTATCAAATCATTGAAATAAGAATTTTTTATTTATTTTCCTAAGTTTAGAATTCTAACATATAAATTTGCTTCAATTTATATTATTCATGTACGAAAGAAAAATTATTTCCAAGATATAAGTTAATTTGTTCCCACTATATAAATAAAGGTAATTCTACTCCGGCGAGGTTTCGATCTCTGATCTCCCGCGTGCCAAGCGGGGATACATTACACTGCGCTATCGAGACATTGAGTTTTAGAGCGTATAACTTCGCTATTGACCAATACGTGTACAGACGTTTGTTTCGGAATGGCGGTACAAATTTATGTAAACAAACGGACACTTTAAATAAGAAGTGGACACATCATAAACTTGGTAGTTTCGTAAAATATATTCAACTATCTGTTAGTAGTCATTCGTTTAAAATCGGCTATTTACGTAAAATTTAGACTGGTTCGCGATCTCAAATCAAAGACCGCTTGTTACAAAAGAACACACTGTGAAATCAGTTTACAGTCTAAAAGGAGTTACGTCACCCCATGGAAATTTTACTTGCTGCATTCCAATATACACGCCACCTTCAGGTGGCGTGTAATGAACGAATCCGTCTAATGCATTTACTGTAAAACGTTCGCTCATTTCAAGTAGATAATAGTTATGAAAAACTATTTTATCACTTTGCGGAGAGCTTTTAAAGTGGAAAAACATCTTTGGCGGCGTCTTTTATGTCTGCATTACTGTTTCGTCTTGTAATTATTTAAGCATGTTCTACTTTATGAACACAAGAGATCTTAGATGCATTCATAAATGGGAAACCACTACGTATTCAATGATAAGCTGGTATGATAAATGGTATGTGACCTGAATATTGACTGAAGAATTGAGGTGGTTACAATGGTATTAGTTCTATCAAAAGTTTGATTGTCCTTTTTGAAGGAGAGAGGGACATTTTATCATAACACATGTGTATATCAAAGGTATTTGCGGTAAGCTTTAAAAGACATATTCTTTGGTAGCAATTTAAAATCTTAACCTACACGTACAACCAACGTAACCAGACCGCTCACAGCAACACATACTTCTATCTGTGTAACGAGCCGAGGGCCCAAGACGCAGCAGATCCATTCAGTGAAAAGTATACTCAACCCTGAATGGGTCTCTGTGCCTTATATATACTACCCTAATCCCCATCACAAGTACATGGGTTTTAAATTTGCATATTCATCATATGCGACCGAACGTTTTCACTACGTTCACCGATCGTTACACTACTTCCCCCTCCGAGAAGACTCGTCCCGAGTCTTGGCCTGGGAACTTCGTGGGTAAGGCAACTCCTGTCTGGCAGTTGTCTTCATCCCACCGCTGCCACCATTTGTAACGAGCCGAGGGCGTAAGACGCAGCAGATCCATATAGTGAAAAGTATACTCAACCCTGCATGGGTCTCTGTGCCTTATATATACTACCCTAATCCCCATCACAAGTACATGGGTTTTAAATTTGCATATTCATCATATGCGACCGAACGTTTTCACTACGTTCACCGATCGTTAATCTGAAAGAAATTAAATATTTCAACTTGTTACCAATATCTTGAAAGTATTTAAGAAAAAAGTTAAAAGGTACCTTGTATCCACATGAGCTAATGTCTTGTTGGCAAAATCTGACCATTTCTTTGCAAAATTGCAAGTTATTACTTAACATTTTCCCTGCAAAGGCATGCATACCACTTACACTGTAAACCCCAGCAACAATGTAACTAAATAGCTTACCTGTTATAATCCTTTGATTTTTTGCTATCCGTAAAAAACTGCATGTCCCTTAAGCCAAAAAGATAGGTGTATTCCGGGTCTACCGACCGGCCTTAACTGTTACTGTCAACCTGAATCGTCAAAGTTTTCTAAGAACATTATAAATCAGAAACACCAATTTTCAAGAGTTTTAGAGCACAATTTACGTGCAGGGTTAACGTCTTTTTCTATTTATGTCTTGGACACTTGAAAATAAATATTTTAGACACACACAAGCAATTTCTTTTAACATCAAAGTATTGTTTACTGATACATTTCTTTAACCAAACGGTATGTCTGCGTGCATAATATAGATTGGAAAAAGGGAAATGATACCGATTGGTCATTATTTTCTCCAAAGTTCATACCCTCCGCTTGCTATCCTGGTCACCTAGGCCCTGAAATATCTATTTTAGTACATGTAATAAATATCTTACTGTTTTGTTCTAGAGCCAGTCTAATATCCAGCGCAAAACTGCCCCAGTGTACATAGTAAATTCATATAAAATAACCTGGAAACAGTGCATGAAATACAGCATACAGAAACAAGAACTACCTTTAAAAAAGATAGTCGGTGCAATTTTTAATATATGAAAGCGATTGTTAGCTAGTTTTAATGGTAAAAGTTAATTGTATTCAATCGAAAGGCACCAAATGTCACGTGGTGAGGAAAAAAAGAACATTCACCGGGATTAGAACCCATAACCTTTCCTTGTAAAGTTGTAAAACCTAATGCTCTCCTGACTGAGCTAACCGGCCACTTGTCAAATTTGTCCCCAATAGATATTAAATATCTGTAGTAGGAAAAAAACTTAATCCTTGTTTTCTTGTAAATATATTTTCAAAAAAATTGTTTTCGGTCTGCATAAACTGTTTTTAGTCCCTTTTCAGTCTTTTTCGGTCATTCTATGCACCCTGTATTATCCAATCAGAAGGTGCCTTACAGCGTAAATCTCTCATTTCAAAAATGTTATACATTCTACTCGTCATTTCATTGGCGGTTGAAGAGTTCCAAACTTCCGGTCAAAAGCGAGCTTAATGCGGCTGCGCCGAAAAACATGAATTTTATCAGATTAGTAACTAGTGTATCTGCTAGCTTACCAGCTTCAGCCTTGTCATTGTTTGGCATTAGTTTTATTTTATTCTTAAAGGTCGTTTGGTTTAGGTATTTTCAATTACATTTGTACTCAGGTGCCATATTTTATATACTGTTGGACATGATATGAAATAGGTACATTTTTTTATCACCCTGTTACACTAATTAAAGTAATAAATCATTCCGAATCCTCCAAGATAGCGTAATCAATATCTTTGATAAACAAGCTACTAGAGTTTTGTACCGCGGGTATACAATAATATTCGCTTATCTTAAAGGAAGATTAAACAATAAAAAGTACAAGGTTCGTCTCTTGTGAAGTATTAAAGGTCAATCTACCGATTGCATTTGACACGGAAGATAGCAACTTCAAACGGCAGGTAGCAAAGCTTGATTTCATACATATGACAATAAAAACAATACATTAAATATCAACTTTTTGTTCCGGCAATGGGCGGTAAAAATTGACAATGAATAAAAAGAACAAAATAAACACTAGGAATACAATATATGACACAGAATAATATTTGGTATAAAAGTGTACAGTTAATATACTGACTGTAGTGTAAAGGGACATAACACGAATAGTATCTTCAATTTGCATTGCAATATTTAAGTATTACAATTTCGATCTTGATCAATGAACATACTATGTTTCAGTGATGGCCTTTAATGTCATTTAAAATACATACATAGAACATATTTGAAGTTAATATGGGCAGATTTTGATATTTCACTGAGTGACTCATGACATGCGCTGGATGAAGAGACAGATGCAGTCTCTCAGAAAGCTGGAATGTGGTAAGTTTCCAATCTTCATAATTTTCACAGGCGCCGAACAGGCGACCGTAGAGAGAAGCATTCTTCTTGGTTTGGAGTCTGGTAAGTAGATTCTCTGAGACAAGACGGATCTGGAGACCTACGGTCTCAGCCTCCCCATGAAGCAGAGGTACGATAACGTAAAACCCCAGATCTGCTCGTCCGTCCCGGGTGTTGATTCATCTGTGCCATCTAAGGTTTTTTCTATAATTTTACCCCGTGACCTAGTTGTTGACCCTAGATGACCCATGTGCGAACTCGACCTAGATTTCATAAACGCAATCATACTGACTAAGTTTAATGAAAATCCAATGAAAAATGCAACCTCTATTGCAAACATAAGGTTTTTCTATGATTTGACCCCGTGACCTACTTTTTACCCTGGATGACCCATGTTCAAGCTCGGCCTAGATTTCATCAAGGCAATTATACTGACCAAGTTTCATGAAGATCAAATGAAAAATGCAGCTTCTCTAGCATACACAATGTTTTTTCTATGATTTGACCCTATAACTTAGTTTTTTAACCCTAGATAACCCATGTTCGAACTCGACCTAGATTTTATCAAGGCAATCATACTGACCAAGTTTCATGAAAATAGAATGAAAATACAACCTCTATTGCATACACAAGGTTTGTATATGATTTGACCCTGACCTAGTTTTTGACCCCAGATGACTCATATTCGAACTCGACCTTGAGTTCATCAAAGTTATTATACTGACAAAGTTTCATGAAGATTCAGTGGAAAATACAGCCTTTATAGCATACACAAGGTAAATTGTGGACAGACAGACAGACTGACAGAAGGCGATCACAATAGCTCATCTTTGAGCACTTCGTGCTCAGGTGAGCTAAAAAGGTGTACAAGCACTTTGTGTAATAAATTGTACGTGAAACTTTATGAATTTAGATATTAATATTTATGATTATACAAACTTAGTTAATATTATATATTCTGTAAACACGTACCGGTATGTAAATACTTCTATTATAGAATATAATATTATAACCGCTGAAAACAGAAGAAGAAAAAACAGAAGAAAAGAATAGTACTCTCCGAACAATACATGTACTATTCCCGTAAACGTGTGTTGCATGTTGTCCACCTCATTGACAGTCCATTCCAGACTAAAAACTGGAAAGAAAACCAATAAGCTGTATAGAAATAGTTGTCAGCTGATAAAAAGACCCGGAATGTCAAAATCAACAACATTTAAAATTAGTCAATATACGTTACACTTATTTTCTACGTCCGACGTTGTTTGTCCTCACTGTTTCCCTAAAGACACTCCGGTTGTCTGTTCGCCACATACTCCCGTTGACCACGTTCTGATAATGTAGTCGATCACTCAACATGCCCGCCAACTTCATCTGCTTAGTCGTAGCTAGTCAAAGGCTTCTTCTAGATGTTCTGCTGGCAAATATGGGAGTGACATCAGTTTTCATAGGAATAAGTATTTGTCGCCATTCGTGGTGTGTGCTGTTGCTAGGCCCTCGGACAGCATCTTCTTGTACACACGTTGGTTCCAGTGGAAGATAAGGATGCATCCCGGGAAACTTATATGGATTACTGCCATGCAGCTGAAAGACATTAAAATATTTTTACAGCTATGGTTTTTCCACCAAATCAAAGCCGAATCAATCTGAGTTCCATGCGTACAAAATTATTTAAAGATATCCACATTGAATACCTAAAATAACGTAATGATCCGCGAATGGGAGGCAATTTTCAAGCGAAAATGACCCCAAAGTGGACGCAATAAGGGCAAATTGGAGAAATCGGCTCGAGAGAATTTTTTTTAAAAACCGTAACGGATCCTTTAAATAAATATAAACATTTTTTTAATAAAAAAGGGATGTCACCGACTTTGTTTTCAGGCCATCTAAACTTTTCTGAAGCACGACAGGGGTGCGTTAATGACGGTTTTTATGCGGCGTCGCGGTGTATTACTGACGTCGGTCTCTTGAAGTGAAACGTTTTCGTTTAGATGCGCAACAACTTCGTTATAAGAACAACACTGTTGTTATTTTCCATAAGAAAAAAATTCAGTTTTGATAGGACATTTAGATAAATTCCGTTGCACATTTAAATAAACGTGAAACAGATCATTCCCAGCAAAACAGTCAGGTTTTTG
>JAFMSR010000202.1:0-73993 GCA_022818135.1 Saxidomus purpurata | reverse complement strand
CCTGTCACCATTAGCTATGATTAATATAGATGTACCTTAACCCTTGAACGGCATTCGAAACTCCCAACAAAATTATATCTGCTTTCATAGCTTGCAAAGTTTCGTTTCAGTTTTTGAAGCACTTACGTAGTTTGACTACTTTTTCTGCCGTACTACATACTGCTTTATTTCGGACTCCGATATGGAGTGACTTTCGTGTTTTAGCTTCAAATATTACGCCTATCCTTCCAAAAGCATTGTATCAGTGCTTGTGCGTATACTTACTCCATCAACCATCAGAGATCAGCATAATACCTGGTGCATTTTCATGATAAATGCCGCTTTCAGTTGTATTACGCCGTTCCTCTGCCCCTGTCTTGCCATTTCGGATGACAGTTACTGTACTTTGCGCGTATTAATTCCATTCTGCTTACTCGTCCAGAGATCGTGGGAAAATGTAAAAATGAAGTCTTATTTCTTCCATGATTTCTTTCAATCGAAAACTTGTCATTCTATTTTATTTTTTCCAAGGGCTAGTATATGCATTGCTTACACTACACCATGGTGTATTTACAACTCCACGAAATGCTCTTAGTGAATGAAACACTTCCGATGATTTATTGTTTAACATGTTTACATTTGCGACAATATCCAATACGAACCGTTACTTTGTGCATGTTTAAGCAAAGTCGACGTACTTTAAATATATTGATATTCATTAAATATTTTCGGATAATCCATGAGATAGATGTGTGCCCATTAAGATTACAGTGCGTTATATTTTGGGTTCGGACGTACTTATGTAAATGTGCAGTTTCTCTCTGTAACTGTCAACCCTTACTCCTTTTCCAATAAGGCATCCGTGTTATGTTATCAGTTTTATGTTGCTTTTGACAGACAATACTTTTTGTTTTTGCTTACTTGGTAGTATATATCACGTTTACTTATTGCGATCAACCCTTAACTAGCCTTGAGGGGACCTTCTGACTTCCGACTTCTGACTTCTGACTTCTAACTTCTAACTTCTGACTTCTGACTTCTGACTTCTGACTTTTGACTTCTGACTTCCGACTTCTGACTTCCGACTTCTGACTCCTAACTTCTGACTTCTGATTTCAGACTTATATCATTTTGTGCGCCCGGGGAAAGAAGCCACCATAAGCGAGGACCGAAAGCAACGCCGATAATAAACAATTTAATCAAATTAACCTTAACTATTAATGGAGTTATGTATTTTTGTTTAAAAAATGTTCACATTACTCCGATCTGTTCGTTTTCAAGATACAGGCACCGAAAAAATGGATGGATGTCGTTTTACTACTCATAAATACCTAATATAATACTAATTAATTTGTTCTCGATTGCGAAATAAGTTCTTACAACTTAGATTGATCGATCACGCGACTGATGGAATCAAACTCGAAGAGATAATTATTTGTGTCTTGCCTAAGGATACTACCGACATGGCTATTGAAGGGATCGAATCCGGGGCCCTTCGATCCCGAGGCGAACGCGCTACCACTGCGCCATGGCGGCTCCACTTACTTAATACCTAATGTTTACAATTAAACCTTTATCACCTAAACTAGGCAACGAAAATGTATGTTTGTAACGTTACGTCACAAATAATTCACGCGAGTTTTCTTGCATCAGAGGGGTGCCAGACTAATAGTTTCTGTTCGGTGGACTGGTGACGAATATTTCCATCTGAACCAAATGTCTTATTGCACTTATA
Organism: Saxidomus purpurata; assembly: GCA_022818135.1. Classification (NCBI taxonomy): domain Eukaryota; kingdom Metazoa; phylum Mollusca; class Bivalvia; order Venerida; family Veneridae; genus Saxidomus; species Saxidomus purpurata. The sequence goes on along the minus strand of JAFMSR010000202.1, from coordinate 72,279 downwards.
TAGTATATAATTATACTATATTTTGCAAATGAAACTGAAGCATTATCGTACAGAGCTCTACAAACAAACGATATCAAGACGTTGTGATTGGGTAAGTGACGTAAAAATGTTCATAACGTTACGTCACAAGTGATTCACGAATGTCGTCTGGCATAGAAGGGGCGCCAGACTGAGTTTTCCAGCATGGGCGAAATCATCGTAAATGCCTATCCGATACGCAAGAAATCACTATTATAAGGTATCTATGTTGTCATGCGCGGTATATTGATTCATCTTCCCAGAGTGGGTTAAATAACTAACTCACTTGGGGCAGATGAAACCACATACCCCGCCCGACAATGTAGATAGCGTTTTTACCACCCATCTGAAAATTTTTAAGTGCATAGAACTTTTTTGTATGAATCTTACAGTTTCTCTCCCTTACCATTATGACATCACAACCGTGACATTATTATATATTGTTTGTTTGTATTTAGCCTTCTATTAACAGCTATGGTCCTTTAGGACGATGAGAAGATTGCGTCCTATTAACAGCTATATGGTCCTTTAAGGGGGACATGGGGTCATATCGTCCTCTTCTTATCCAATCAGACTGCTGGATTTTTTTATATTGAACTTGATATCATTCACCGCTTAATAATTGGTGATTTGGGTTATGACAATTAACACCTTCCATTATTAAAGTTTTTCTTGCTTGTGACATGAATAAGTTTCGAAGTCAAGAACAGATGATGACAATTATAATGACTACTTGAAAAGCTAACAAACAATGCCCCTGGCCTAAGAGGATACTCCACTGTTGAAGATCCCGTCATAGACCAGTAGAGCTGAAATGATAATAACAATAGCACTGAAAACATTGTAATATCAAAAATGTTAAAGCACCTTTATTATGCGAATAAGAATAATAAGTGAAACAACTACACGACCAAAAACCTGTTCCAGAAACAGCAGCAGATTAACTGAATACAACAAAACGGTTAATAACGTCAACTTCTGGCATTAATATATAAGGAAGAAATCCAAAGTTAAATATTAAACTCTTCATTCTCGCCATCGAGTCTTTGATATAATATCGAAAGTTGGTCGTAACAGACTGATTTATTGCATTTTCTTTCCCTATATCAATCCGGAAAAGTCGATGGGCACAGCCAATTGTGTTCAACGTTTTCATGTAGTACGTAGCTATCTGAGACGAATTATTATTGCTTGATGACACCTCTAACCACAGCACCCATCGACTGAAGCCATCTATTGCTGCATGAATACTAAATCCAAATGGTTTTAGTTTGTCGTAGCTGTCTACGTGCCCAACATATTTTGGACAAAGGGCATAATACTTCCTTCGGTGTAAACAGTTTTCTTTCCTCTGGGTCAGTTGTTTTCCTTATCCGGAGAACGTCATCAATTTTAACGTGTACGTCGTGATGCAAAATAAGATGCCGCCACATTGATCGAAATCCTATACAATGACGTCGACGTAGATTGTTACGTCTAATAATTAATTTCTCTTGTCTCAAGCTGATCACAAAATTATGTCGAATTAGAAACAGACCACCAATGTCTTTGTATAAGAATATATATTCGAAGTAACGTTTTATAATTTCAAGTCTTGATAATATTCTGCCTGCAGGAGAAACATGTAGTTTGGAACAACAGCCTCTGTCAGACACATTTGTAACCATTTTACCAAGAGGACATATTGGCAATATACTGGCCAGTTGACGATCATCTTTGCTTACCTGAGAAGAACAAAATGTATTCGATATGATTGAAGTTATAACTGGTCTGTTTACCGGAGCAAAATGTGGTAAAGATATCTGTATGTAGCCATACCGAGAACTTGCTATGGACACTCCCCTATAAAACGTAAAATAAATTGGGACCATGTTAAGAGCCTTGCAAACCCCTTCTACAACACTGACGACAGTCAGAAGTCAAAAGTCAGAAGTCAAAAGTCAGAAGTCAGAAGTCTGAAGTCAGAAGTCAGAAGTCAGAAGTTAGAAGTCAGAAGTCAGAAGTTAGAAGTAACAAGTCAGAAGTTAGAAGTCAGAAGTCAAAAAAGCCATAACCTCTTATAAATTAATTTTAGAAATGCGTGATGAATGTTAAATAAACCATCTTTCTCTCTTTTTGTTTGTAAAAATATAACTAGATATAACCAACAAATCATCTTGGTAACACGTTGGTATTGAGTTAGAGGCCTGCTACCGGCCAAATCTCTTTAAGTGAGAAAGTTTCTTACGGAAGATTGAAGTCTAGTAATGTTTCTATTCAGGAAAGATTGTTAGGTAATCTGTCATTCAAAAAGACTACAATATGGTATGTGTGTTTGTGCATACAAATTATAAGAATACTTGTGTGTCTGTACATGCGGCAACAAGTAAATTTAGGCATTAAACTTAACCCCTAGGCAATAAGTGATTGCCATTGCCTAAGCTTGGAGTTTAGTTAGGTAAAAGATTTGTGAAGAATATAAGTGAGAGTGCGCGTTGGGTGTGTGGGGGGCGGGGGATATGTTCATGCCCGCGTGTATGGACAGGTGTGTATGTTAGTGACTGTGTAGTGTGTATGCTGTTCTATAGTAATCTTACATACTACAGCCGTGGCCATAAGTGTACAGCATTTTCATACAGAGACGTTTTATACTCTAGCTAAAATCTGATACAACTTTAAGTGAAAGATTCTATTATAAATAACCGCTCAAAATAGGGGTGTACCATATACCATAAGTAGCCAGGTATCGATCGATAAATACAACGTGTACTACCCGACCTTTAGTGTGAGTTGCATTGTTTTTAAAAAAAGTATTTACATTCAAAGTTTGTAATTAAATAAATACATCTCAATGCTGTTTAATTTCACAAAATTTGTAACAAAGTTGAAACGGAAATATAGTATAATAATAGGTACTTTCCGTGACTGAATAGAATACGATCGCACATCTTGAAAATTTAGAATCTAACTTCAAACATTTCAAAACGATAATATTACAATCCCATCCTTACGGTGTCAATGTATAATGGACAAATTTAAATAGATCTGTACAGGTATTTACGAGCATGTTGTAAATAGATATCCCTTATACAAAAAGAATGACACCGATGAGTGTACAGAAATTTTCCCCGAGACCTTCATATGCAGCTCCCCGGAATGTGATCGAAAGAGTACAAAAGTTATTCTTTCACGGTTTTGTTTGTACTCGTGTGTACAAGTTATTACATACATGAAGTAAATTCCGAGACTGTCTTGTGATTTCACCAACTTGCGCTCAGCCAGTGAGTTGATATGTCATAGAACTGTTACACTTATTATTATCATAATAATGTGTGTGAGCCAATGACACCGAAAATAAATTTGCACGCGAGAGTAAATATAGCGGTCACAATGACGACATGTACATTGTAACGTTCATTGGAAACAAAATGTCCGTGTCAAAAGCATTCAGTTTTTAATCACAGTCACATAGTTTGTCGTTTTCCCGTCGTTTTATTGTAATGAAACTCGTTAGTATATGTTTTCTTTATCATTGATTCTATGTTTTTACATCAAAACGTAAAATGAAAATACATAGTAAGTTAAAGAGTGATAACATGATCTCGCTGCACAACATGATGCTATCAAGTTTGGTCAATGAACATTCACAAATTTCCATATTTTCATCATAATACATGTACATATTAATGAAATAAACAAATTGTATATGAGATAAAAAATAACCCGTCTGCCATGTCTGTCGTTTCATTTTCATGTTCAAATTTTGTTAATTTGAATTTTTTTCCGAGACTCATTAACCCCAACTCTTTCCCGAAAATAAAAGGATAGGAGAAGCCATAGGCTTTCAAGGTAAAACGAAAAGTTTCGTGTTCACTGCTGGGCTGGCATTACATGTGGACTGGAAATACTGATTTCACACGGAAAAGAAATTTCAATCTTGAACAAGTAAAGATTTCGGCAGGCACGTAAATTTGTCAGAAGCCGAATACGGCAAAAGTGAATAGATAACAAGTGCTGCGACTTATTATTATTATGATCAATTTCGGAAAAACATTTTCTTCTTATTTTGGTAAAACATGGACAGGACGATGTGAAAAAAGGCATTTTATGAAAGAGGTATCATATGATCATCAATTATGTAGGATGGCGTACTGCACTTTTAATTGAAAATAAGCAGCTAATACTATTCGTTATATCTTAAGAACTGAAGTGTACAAATATTGTCAGACAATTCAAACAAGGCTTGAGAATATGCACCCGAAACTGTGCTTTTCGGTTTTATTTAAAAAATGTATAGCATGACTTTATTAGATACTAGTTCTAGCGTAAAGTCCCGGGAACATAATACATTTATAATAATTCATGAACTTGCGGTAGCGATTTAGATTATCAGCAAGAGATATATTGAATGAAAGAAATGACCCCTACCCCTGAATCACCGCAGGAATACTACACAATGTAAAATTATATTTATTTTCTCCCATATAAACAACATCTCGGCGGATTGTAGCTACTTCAGACCGTTTTGAATCTTTTGCAACGGGCTGTAATATTACAAATACTCATATCACACGGTAATATAATAATGTGTTTCATTTTCTTATTTTGGAATCCAGAAGCCTTCGTGTGACCTCGTAAGAAACCTCGAGTCTACGGGTTCAAACTCTGGTTATGAAGATTGGTTTTGCGGCACAACCTGTCAACAAATATAATTGAGTAACACGGATATTTCATACTGACCTTGAATTTGGTACAAGCTACACTTGTTTGACCTCTCGGGATAAACTGAGAGGTAACTTCACGACTTTGTGCATCACGGCTTTGAGAAGCTATCGTTTGGTAATAAATTACACCGGCTCCAATGATTATGTTGCTTCAAAACTTTATTAACTCTACTCAGTATGCCGCTACGCCAATTTTACAGAAAACGTACTGGTGATTTGACAGTATATGTTGTTACTTTCCGGGTCATGTACAGTAAATGCAAACTGGCTGAGATAGAGATTGTTCAGATTTTTTTTGAATCATGAATTCTTGACAAGTCCACTAACAATAGTCGAGAGGTTAAGCTCGCCGGTCAGTTTTTTATGTCACGCTAATAACGTGAATAGTTGAGAAAGACGACATTGTCTTTCGGAGGATGAAGTATTTGACTAAATTGTCAATCACTAGCGATTTTAAATCCGCTGAAATCTTTTTACCTTGTGCATAAGATCTGCCACATTTACTTCTCTTCGTTTTGTATTTAATGACGTAAAGAAATGTTTAAATTTAAGCACATATACTAACGACGTGAATGTACTAACGACACCCCTATTTTAAGCGGTAATTTTATTATGGATTCTCCCACTTTATGTATCGACAGATGTATCGTTTTTTTGTAAGAAAGAAAGGTGTATAGGCGTAGTTAAACTAATATGAAATGCTGCAGATCAATGGCCACGGCTGTAAGTTCTATCTTTAAAGGAAAGGGATAAATTTTTGAACTATAATATATTATAAGTATGTATTTATGTAAACTTCCGTCAGTCCCTCTGCTTGTCTGCCTGTCTCTCTGTCTGTCTCCTGTCTCTAATTCATAAAAAATTTCAGCTCATTTTAGTATTAAGAAATGGATTTGTAATACAGTATCAATGAATAATTACATGATTTAAATCTCTTCCTTATCACATGGTGCAAAGAAATTTCTTGATATTTTTGTCCCGTTATACACTCATAACAGTGTGTAAAATAAAAAAAGTATGCCCTTTATATAATTTATCACAGAAAAAGTATGCATGATATATAGATATCGCTGGCAGTCTCCCAAAATGCATTGCAAACCGCAGACTCTAACCCTGGAAAGGTCGAACTGTAAACAAGAAGCAATTAAAGACAAAGAAGGCATTAAACAATAACAATGATAACAATGTAATCAAAATACAACCCTGCTACATGTCAACACAATCAATTTCTGTTCAAAATTAACAGGTAAGGCTGCCTGGTGTAAATAGTGCACATTTTGTTGTATTGGGGGTCAGACGGGGTACTTATTTAGAACAAAAGGAAATCAAAAGTTGTCTTAAATGTATTTTAATTTTATATGTTTTTGTACATGCGATAAAACAATAACAGGATAGAAAATTTGGTATTATGGGCATATAAAATAATACAATTTGTATGCTCATCAGAATTGGTGGATTAAAAGATATATATATATATGTGGAAAAAGTCTCGGCTTTCAACCTTAATTTTTTCCACAGACCTTCCCTTTATATAGCCCCAGTAATTATCAAAGGTATATGCACGGCTGGTACCCCACCTTCAGATCAAGGGCAGAAGGCTCTACGGGTGAAATGTTACAAAGATCTTGAAATTGTACAAAATTGCTGATTAAATAAGACTAAGTTAGTTCCTCACAGGTGGCGTGACGAGACTCAGTTTGAACCTCATAGACGGGGAAATAATAAACAGTTGCTAAGGAAAGGACAACAAATACCGATTAAGCAAAGCGGTCTAATGGGGGTTATACACGATTTTTTGGAATTCCAAAGGTCTTGTTGTGCAAATACCCAGTGCTTCTGGCAAATCTGTTGCTGGAAATTTTTGTAGAGATTTGGTTTTGAAATCAGTGAGAAAACATGACGCTTAACTACACCAACAAATTGGTTTGAGGGGTATATGTCTTATCCGTAAAAATGCATCTGCACATAAGAGTTATATTGTATAGCAATTTCTTCCGGATCAACTAGTCAAACAATTACAGCGCCCTCTATACTCGCCATTGACTTCTTTCTCTTTAATGTACGTGTACTATAAAAGATAGTTGCTGGGCGTCGCTACAACTCCAGAAGCGCTCTTGGCAGAGATGTGTATCAGTGTCTGCAAGGTATACCAAGGACAGACTACAATGCGGCTATCTCGGAAGGAAAAGAGCATTTCTGTTAAAAGAGAACATAATGGTTTTTGGTAATGTACAAGTTCATCACTTTAATGTATTTAATACCCTAGCACTGAGTGGTGAAATTAACGGATACCACTAAGTCGTAAAGTGTTATTAACGTTGGGTTTCAAAAGTCATTTCCTCATCAATAAAACACGGGCTTGATTTGAAACCAGTTTCACATAAATGTTTTAGACGGGTCTGTACCAAAGCTGTTCATAGCACCCCATTCTATACAGAATTATGTTTGATGTGGCAACCGAAAGGAAAAGCTTCAACAATTTTATTGTCACAAACCCGAAGGCCCATTGAGCGATGGTTCTCTACAAAAATTATTAAATTCATGCCCCTTGGATCACAATAGGTCCCGTCCCAGGATCATCGTTTTACATAGACCTATAAATAACAAAATCTTTCTCTCCACAAGTACAGGTCCAGAGCTTAGATATCTGGTATGTAGCATTTTCTAGTGACCGTTTTAATGTTGTCCTAGGGATAAAATTAACCCCACTCCTTTGAACTAGCTACTTGATTTTGAAACAATGATGTGGACCATGGGTTTTAAACTGTTTGAAATATTTGAGTATTAAGCCAAGATGACCTTGTCTATGACCTTTTAACTTGCTTTTTGTTCGCGAAGTTACAGTCAAGAAATCTGGACCATGTATGCAGTTTTGTAAACGAGTTTACTGGTTTTTGTCCGCACTTATTTCAATGATAACTTTGAATTTGAATTGTTTTGCCGCCATTTCCACAGCGAATGTGGGGGACAATGATCACGCTGCATTTAGCAATTATCTTTCAATACTTACCTTCGTATGCATATAATCTACAGCTTTCACTTTATTATCGGAAAAGGCAATAGTACTCAGGTGAGCGATGAAAATCTACAAATAGGCGGTGTTCCTCCGCGGTCCACTCAAACGTAGTCCCTATTATGATAAAGTGCCATTTCTACCGTGTTAAACTTTAAGAGCCACTTTAATGGCAGATTGTCTTTTGTTTGATGTTCAGTCCTGCATGTAATTTTAAACCATATTACAGGTTTCTAAGACCAAATCTGAAGTGTCAGTAAAACGACTTCGGGTATTCTTGCGCTTCTACTGATAGAATATGTTGTTTACAGAATATGTTCCAGTCACTTGACCAGGACTTAATTGCATCATGGTTAACATGCTGTGTTTTCGCTATACTTTGTATAAAGATAGATCCTCAAAATAAGGATAGCCGTAAAAGACGTGAAAGACTGAAAATCATGACGAAAAGAAGCTGTACTAATGCGATTTTATATAGAAAACAGTAGAGTCCGTATTTATAGGATTCAAACCTATAGGGCCATTATGGCCGACTGATGTGACATATACTGTATTCATCAGTTAGTTTATACTAATTTATTTATTCTCGGTTGCGAAACAAGTTCTTACAACTTATATTAATCGCTGTCGAGACTCATTCCAGATTCATTAAGAAAATAATCATCAATGGTAGGCGCTACTATTGGCTTTCCTAGCAATTTATTTTTAACTATAAAAATACTGAAATACAAAGGAAACACAGTGCTCTTAATTTCCAAAAATTATTTTGATGTATCAATGGGTGACTTATGAACTCCTAACAAGTCAGAAGAACGCACAAATTACATGGACACAAAAGATTGGGAACTGTCCCAATTATGACGTCATCATTTTGTGCAGTTGACTGATTTTCGGGGAGGCTGCGTTTTTGGTACGTGGCATTCCCTGTTTGATATTATTTTTGTTTTCATTATGAAGGCAGTTTCTGAAAATTTCAATTGGATCTATGTCTTAGCTGTTTAAAGGAAATTTACTGTGATGTAAAACCAGTGGACTGCCCGTATGGTCTTGTTTTCTTGATCTTGTGAAAGCAGGTAAAACGTAGATTTGTAATAAAACTAAATTCCGCATATCTATCTATAAAATATCATTCTAAGGTGGTGGTCGATAATTTGCATTAGTTAGAAGGTAATTGAGGCTAGTTATATGATCATTGGACTTGATATATCATATTTTATATAGATACAATGGATTAATGTACGAAACCTGTCATATTTTGAAGAACGTTAAAGATCTAGATTTATCTTTTAACATTTTCTATTTACAATATATATAAGAAAAACAAATAATCTGGGCAATTAAATGAAAGTGAAAGTATGATTTTTTCAGAAAATCTCAAAAGAAACGTTGCCAAATCTTACATATTCAATCGATTAATCTTAAGCTAATGGAGCGTTTGCTAGCGGTGGGATATCTTTAAAGTATTCTAAAGAGGTATTTGCTATTCATTTTGAAAGAATATTACCGTAATCAAGTAACTTGGGAAATATGTTTCTAAGGAACTTACTGGGTGGTTTTCCGGAACTGATAAATCTGACGAATAGGTGTTTAGCAGACTCAAAATTGCAATTATAATTTTCTAAAGTAGAGAAACAAATTGAAAGAAACAAAAATTGAAATGAAAAAATTCATTTGAATCGAACGATTGATTGTCTAATCAATTATCTTACACAGGAGTTACATATCTTAAATTATTTAATTATCTTTACGTGAATCTGCTCAGAATGTGCACAGAGATGAAAATTCTCCTTTCGGGAGTAAAGCCACGAATCAAGTGCAATGCTGTTAGAACCAACGAACGTCTACTGGAAGATAGTCCGCCGCAGAATATTTTGCCTATAGTTAAACAGGCACCTTAAATCCGCGGTCCTTGGAAATAGTGAAAGTTCTGCGGAAAAATCCCTGTAAAGTATTACTTCCCCGGGCTCTCATCTAACACAAAACTTCATATTCAGTTCAATCATTGTTTCTTTACAACGATTACCTACAATTTTAGTAACAATCTCGTAACGTGTTCCTACCTAACAAGTTCTTTCCTAATTCGAAAAGAACCCTTACAAGGCTAACTCTTAACTAAAACTGACTACATAGAAAAATTCCCAGTTTATTTTAGATAGCCAAGTCAGACAGACAGCTGTTTTATGTCTTCTTGACGCCAGTTTGTTTGGTCACTCGAAGTTCATTTGTGGCATAGAACTAGCCGTTGAGTTTTCATTAAAAGGGCAAACATTAACTAACTACTATAACTACAAATACCAATTTGATTGATATTGTCTGACAGAGCCAGGCCCTGCCAGACGTTTTATTTTCAAATATGTATTCTAATAATTTCATAGAATAAGATTATCAGATCAAGTTCAAATTAATAATGATACAAAGTTGGACAATGAAAACCACCAAACTGTCCAACCAAAGAGGGAAAAAAGAAACTGGCGCCAAGGGATTTTACATTGATAAGAGATCCATTATAAACAGAAATGAAAATGGTAACTATGTAAAAGGTATATGAAATATTTTGAAAAATATGTAGAATCAGTACTTAAAATATACAGAGTCATGATAAACATAAAAAGTATGTAACATATACGAAGGCATGATAAACATAAAAATAGTTTGTACAGACGATTATCACATTGCTACAAAATGTTTGCGAAGAGGCACTGCAATGTCAACAACAATGGACATTTACATTTTTCTTTGATATCCACTGTATAAGACAACTAAATCGTTTCTTTATTTTGACAAGGAACACCCCGATTCCTTGTATATAAATTTTTGGGATCATAAGATATGAACAATACATTGTTAAGAAAATTAAAATTGTAATTGCTTAGACAATAGAGGAACACCCCATTTCCTCATTGAATTTATATGTCCATATTATGTGCTCTTTCCCTTAATTATATGCTTTGCAGACTCATACAAATCCTCAAACTTAAAGATATAGAACAGCTTGCACATGTAAAGATAAAAGTGATAACAATCAAATGTAGCCTTCAACATGAAAAACACGTGAATGAACACCTTAGTACCCAGCAGGAAATGATAGCTGTGTGCACTTCATATTTTTAAGTTATTGAACTGTGTACATAACAGATTTACATATCTTGTTTGTGTAATAAACAAATGCACTAATTAACTGAGACTATAATTATGAGCAATTAATTGGAAATACACCCCGATATTTCCAGCAGTAAGAAAAATTGTTATAGTATCTGATAGGTGCTGTTTAAAGGAACAGTAACAGTGTCATACTAAAGGTGTGTACAAATGTATACATTGTATATAAAATGTCTAAAATTATGTACAAAAAATTTCCATGGCTAATAATCTGTACGTTAAAGGGAATACACCCCGATACTCCCTATTGATGAATAAATGTGTCTTAAGACAGATGCTGGGAGTGAGAATTACCTAGTGAGAGACATTAGGTAAACGGATGTATTTACGAAAAACTTTCGATCTCCAGCGACCTAGCTGCATTACTATGTTTTCTGGGACTCCCGACATAATGGCCTGTGTACAAGCACCTGTTCTGAAGCTGTGAGGTTTATAAAATTCAGATGGTAATTGCATGTATTCAATCGCTTGTCTGAAAAGCTTTCGAAATTTAGGCATAAGCAATGGGTGCCCTGTACAGTCCAGAAAGAGAGGACCTGCATCTAGGCCTCTGTTTTTCAGGTAAGCTAGTAAATAAGTTTTGGGGCATGGGTTGCTTGAACTGCAAGGAATCAGTATCCTTGTTGCTTGGCAATTAGTCAAAGTCTTGTGGTGATGGACATGAATTTCGATAATTTCCTCACTGAAATAAACATGATTAAACTGTATGACCTTTCCAACATGACTTTGGTCTTTTGCAATCAGTTCTCCCATTCGAAAGTAACCATGGAACGCTAGTAGCACAATCGCTTGGAAAAGAGTTATATCATATCCTTGAAGGAAGGAGCTGCAGCTATAAACGATTGTACGTAGGTGGGGGAGAAGAATGGGGAGTCTAGAATCTTTAGTTCCCTTTAACTTACGACAGCCTAGTGTCATTCTCTGAATTATAAATGATTTAGTAGGGTCGTCATAATGGTGTCGTAAGTGTTTGTAGGCAATTGCAGACAAATGACTACTGATAGTAGTGGGTGAATAACCTTGTTCAAATAAGTAAGATATCAATGAGGCGACCATTTCTGAGGAAGCTGGCAAAACACAATAATTGTAATAGTGAGATTGTACAAATGAAACAAAACGATTCCAGTATTTTTTGTAACATTGTCTTGTTGTTTTTGCAAGTGAAGACTTTATCAGAAACTTTGTTATAGCAGTAAGGCTTCTGGTGATAGTCCTTTGGGTATTTGGATTGGGTCTTTGTCCAGGTGGGGCGCTAAGTTTAGTGCCTCTTGAACCTGAAATCGAGAAAGTTTGTCGCAAATGACATTATGTGTTGATGGAATATGTTTAGCTGCAAAACAGAAATTATGTTCTAAACCTTTCAAGACGATGATTCGCAATAGCTTCATTATCAATGAACATTTTGATGTCTGTTTGTTCAGGCAATGTACGATACTGAAATTATCACACACAAATAATATATTCTTATTTTTCCAATTTTGACCAAAGAGGTAAACTGCTAGAGTGATTGGGTAAAGCTCTAAAATGTTAATGTGAACTTTCTTTACTGTTTTTGAAAAGGCACCGTAAGCCCAATGGGTAGAAAACATACATGCAAAACCTTTTGTGCTAGCCGCATCTGTGAACAGTTCTATTGTGACTGAGGACACAAAACGATCATTTGAAAGTAGAGTACAACCATTGTAATCATCTAAGAATGTAGACCAGAGATGAAGGTCAGCTCTCGACTCCTTTGTTAATTTTATGAAATGATTTGGATTAGTTTTTCCCATGGTAAGGTCATAGAGTCTGCGTAGGAAACAACGGCCTGGTTTGACAACTTTACAGGCGAAGTTTATATGGCCTAAAATGTTTTGTAACTCCTTGAGTTTGACCTTTTTTCTCTTTTTTTGTGTCATGCAAAAGTTGTCGTAAGGTAACTAATTTTTCTTGAGGGAGTCTTGCAGTCATACAAGTAGTGTCGACTTCAATGCCGTGCACTATGACTATTTGGGACGGGTAAACAGTTTTATCATGTTTGACAGGAATACCCATTTCCACACAAAGTTTGAAAAAAACATTAAGACTTGTGTAGCAAGAATTTGAAGTTTGACCAACAAATATAAAGTCATCTACAATGTGTGATACATGCTGTACATTGAGTTTTGCTTTCAGAATCCACTGCACAGCCTTTGTGAACGACTCGAAAAATTTTACAGAGCTGGACGCACCCATAGGGAGTACTTTATCAAAGTAATATTTGTTCTGAAATGAAAACCCCAGTTTATGGTAGTCAATAGGGGACATTGGAATAATCCGAAAACTTTCTTCAATGTCAGCTTTGGCCAGGTAACATTTTTTTCCAACCTGCTTAACAAGGTTTGCTACATCGTCGAAAGTTTCTAAGGATACGGTGGAATTTTCCTTTGGAATGTGATTGTTTACCGACATACCGTGTCGAGTGAAAGAAAGATCATGTATTATGCGAAATGAATTGGGTGTTTTCTTTGGAACCACTCCTAATGGATTAGAGACAAAGTTTTTTAAAGGTGGAATATCATAAGGCCCTTTAACGCGATGCAACTCAATTTCCTTTGCGATTTTCTTACTTACAAAATCTATATGATCATCAATAGACTTATGGTTTTGGGAGAAACGACTTTTGATTTCTCCTTCCGTGCCAAGAGAAAATCCATTGGTAAAACCGTCAATGAGATAATCACTATTTGCACGGTTGTAACCTGCAAGATACTTTGACAGCACTTTGACCTTAATTGGAGTTGGAAGGGCGATGATCTCGCTTTTGGCCACCTTGAGGTCTTGTTGTTTGACCCGATGAGGGGTTACCAGAGGTGTATGAGCTAATTGTGTTGGGCTTGTCTTTGTATTGAGACTGACCTTTTGGGAACGATGTCCTGCATCTAGATGCACCGTGGGCACCTTCACATGCTGAGCATCTGTGTGCATGGTTGCAGTTTTGTTTTGTACATGTGTTGTATTGTTGGTAGTCCCAGCAATATCTCCTTCTTTGCAAAATATGTCTTGGGACTCTGCTGAAGGTAGATTGACCCGATCGAAAAGAAGAGCTGGGACGAAAGGATTGCTTGGGAACTTGCATCATACAGAATAAGTACGTTTCTACATGTACGTTACACCAAGATAGGTCTGGTAACGCAGCTTTTAACGTTCTAAATTTTGAATCATAAAGTGACCACCTGTCCGTGTGTTGCGCCATTGTCTGTACAATGGACATGTATGAGAACATATCTGATGCTTCTTCCTTGTATTTCGAGGTATACACACTTGCGTATAACTGAAATGCCCTAGACCAGGTTAGAATATTAGTGATGACCTTTTGAGCGGGTTTTTGTACGTGTGTAATTGTTGTAGTTTTTGATGAGTGAACGGTTTTCTCGAATAGAGAGGTATCCTCGCTAAAGTACAATTTTGCGAGGTCGACATATATTTTTGACCAGATTTTTCCTTTTAATTTTGGCGACACTGTTTTGGATGAGAAAATTCCCAGTTCTGAGGATGTGTTACTATCATTATTGAGAGTAGAAGCATTGTGGCCTATAGACGAATGGGGGGCATCCTCTGAAAAGGGATTTTCTGGGTCGACATCAGAGTCATCGTCTGAGTCGGCCAAAACATATATATTTTCATTCTTATTAGGTTTATTATTACCCTGCTGGGGTTCAAGTGCTTTTGTAATAGCATTCCTTAAGTTCGGATTTGTCTGAATAGCCTCTGACAGTACATCAGCTAGACTTCCTTTCTGACTTGTTTCGTCGGCTGGTACATTCTTACTCTGGTTTTTTGCTTTTGGTTGTTTGTTTGTTTCATTCATATATTCTGTGTACGTTTGTGTAGCTATTCTGTTCCGTTTAGCCTTAGGTGAAGATATTGTTGTTTTTGTTGTTACCTTGCGTTTCTTTGGGGCCATTCTGAAAAGTAGAACCACCTCAGCAAGTATAAAAGTTATATGATAATTTAAAGGTAAACAGTAATCACCTGCGGTGATCTGCTGATATATGTTGCTTTGTCATATATAGGTCAGATGCAGATTATGATAAATTTAATCCCTGCCAAGCTTATATTTACACGTGACCGTGGTCAGTTCTGCATCATATCATGTAATGTTTGCATGCAAGCTCGCAGCATCTCAGGCCAGACGTTTTATTTTCAAATATGTATTCTAATAATTTCATAAACGCAGCTTTTAACATTCTGAATTTTTAGTCGTAAAGTGACCGCCTGTCCGTGTGTTGGGCCATTGTTTTCACAATTGACGTGTATTATTATATATCTGATGCTTCTTCCTCGTAGTTCGAGGTCCCAGTTTATTTTAGATAGCCAAGTCAGACAGACAGCTGTTTTTATATAATTTATGTTCCTGAATATTATCATAATGTTTTTGGACATTTGTAAAACACACGTGGCGTTTATACTTTTGACAGCTAATGACAAGTAGTTAAAATCCCTTTATACGTGAAAGAGATTTTATGAAAGTTATTAAAATAATAAAAACCATTGCTTTTCCCCGATTACACTACATCTCGATTATACTAGTATATTAACAATAGAAACATATGACAGACAATAGAGAAAACACAATAAACTATGCTGCTAAGAATAACTATTATTGATAACTACTTACCAGGTTTAATTGTTAGTATCATCTTGTTCGATTAAGCTCTTATGTTACTTGCACTTATATTTATTTCTAATTAATATAACAAATGTGAACAATTTCAATGAGAGGAATACTACTCATTGTTATTAGTCTACATGTAATCACTTCCTTATGAATTTCATACTAGCACGCTACTTTATACTCAGAATTTAACATAAAAGTGATCTATTCTCTATCTGTCTACACAAAACATAGAATATCAGATGTATGGAACTTATTACGCGTGAATATTTACTTTGGCATGAGGCTTACATATCGAACATCTAACTGTAAATGTGTGAAGCTTTAACATTTCACCAGTTTCTAAGCCATGCCACGCGTTTGTTTGTGTCGAAAATGAAACTTTATTAATCAAAATAAAAACGAAACCGGAAGTTAAATTAGATCTAATTTTATCTTATCGTTCAGGAAGTTTTGTGTGAAATTTGTATGACTGACAAGGAATTAAAACAAAAATAATATCAAACAGGGAATGCCACGTACCAAAAACGCAGTCTCCCCAAAACGAGCCCCACAGCACCCAGAAGTACACACCACCAACACACACACACATACACAAACAACACACACACACACACAATCACGCACACACACACACACACACACACACACACACACACACACACACACACACACACACACACACACACACACACACACACACACACACACACACACACACACACACACACACACACACACACACACACACACACACACACACACACACACACACACACACACACACACACACACACACACACACACACACACACACACACACACACACACACACACACACACACACACACACACACACACACACACACACACACACACACACACACACACACACACACACACACACACACACACACACACACACACACACACCACCAACACACACCAGCATACAAAGCAAACACACGAGGACAAAACGAACAATTAAAGGAACACAGTGGGGCACCGCCTTGGAACGGTCAGTGGCAAAAACACCACTGGGGAGCTTAAACCGGTTTATGGTGCGCACCCAACCTCACTCTTACCCCCACCATGTTCCAAAGTCACAGGACAGTGTAAATAAAAGTAATCCCTGCTAGGTGAATCTCTAACACACGCAATGGAAACAAAAGGCATGGTATGTAAAACACAAAAATGCTCGTGTATAAATATATAAAAAGCAAACCTTGAGAACCAAAAAACGTATGTACTCAATGCCTTTGCAGAAGGCAGAGCACCAAGAGAAACACCCTTAAGGGCCCGACGAAACAGGCCAGAGGACAGAAATCAAAACAGTTTCGTCCCAGTGGGATTTAAAAACTGCCCATCACAGAGTCCTCCCCCTCTTCCGTCAGACACAATCAAAGAGGGAAGCATAGCGTCCAACTGTAAACGCACCAAACATGCGGTGTGTCTCAAAACAGTTGGGTCGTAACCTCTTTTAACAAAACGTTTTATAATTTTAGCAAATACAGTTGGAAAATTGCCATGACCCAAAATCTTACCAAAATCTTAAAGTAACGATTGTATATCGGATTTCAATAACGAATCAATATATAACTGGCTGCCTTTAAGGGAAAAGGAAGTAAGAAAATAATTTGACATTCACTTCAAGAACTTGTAAAGAGGAACACACTGAAAAAAGGAACTAATCAAATGTGAAGATATTGAAGATTGAAAAATAAAAAAATGGAGGACCATGAAGTTTGTGATGTCATAGTGGTGTTTTAGTAGTCATACAGGTATTACTACAAAGTTAAAAACAGCTGCTTCAAATATTTATCGAAACATAGTAACCTACACGACACTTAATTATTTTTACCAATTTCAGGTAAAAAACAATCATGATAAAAAGAGTAAGAGTGTCTCAAAATTAAGTATTTGCATATTTACTAAATCTTAGATTTCTCATAGCTCTACTATTTTTATCCGATTTCAGAAATTCTTTCAACGGTGTGTATGTGTTAACAAGCTCTTTAATTTCAGGCTCAGCTATATTCTAACTTGCGTTACCCTTTAAGATTTTATTGTAGTGGTGTGTTATTCATTAATGGATATCCGTTATGTATAAACATAAATAAAATTTCATGTGGATAACGAAACTTTTCTACCTCTTCCACCTGTACTGAACTTCGTACTAATACTTTTGTGTGTACAATTCTTAAAGATATATTCAGGATAAAGAAGACACTCACTACATACTTTCATGACATCTTTGATATTGTATAGAAATGTTGAAAACCGAAATTTTACACTTTCCTTGCTATACTGAACGTTTTTGGCAACACTAGAATGTTTTTTTTGCAAGTGTTAGTATGTGAACCATCTTAGATACTTCTTAAAATGCTCTTTATGATCAATTGTTAAATGTTTGATTCAATGCATTTTAGCGGATTAAAGTGGGGTAGCTTCAGACAATTTAGCCTTAACAACATCAAAAGAACGGTGCGTAATTTAAGGTTCATTAATTACAAGTGTTGACTATGTGAAAATGTTGTTTATAATGTTTGTACATGTATAATAAGAACGTTTATACTGTTTCAGTCAAAAGAATGTTCCTCTCCTATTCCTTTTCTTCTTATACGTACATGTGTTTGAGAGTAAGAAAGTGATTTCAGTTCTGCTACATGTACTTTCTTTATTTATAGACTATTCTTTATCAATATCAAATGAAGGGAGACAATTGCCATGTTTCAAATACCATCCCATACTTTAAATTCCAATAATATTACATATATATAGAGAGAGATAAAAATAATTTAGTTTTTTAATCGATTCAAACGTGCATGCAAGCCTACTGTATAAAGTTTACTTTTGCATCTTAGTCGTCATGTAAAATAGGGCTATTACTATAGTATTGTGATCCAGCAAGCCGGAATTACTAGAGTCGTGCGTCGGATCATACGAATGCGTAGCGTGCGACGTCATTTTATTGACGTCATCGTATAAACAAGTATTAACGATCCAGTCAAAAGTGACGTTATCAACGTCAGGTGTATTTTAGGGCCTATTGAATGCACAATGCATACATATTGGAAAATATAACAATGAATATCCAAGCTTTTGATACTTCACCAACTTGTCAAAATAAAACTCCATGATTAAAGCGACAGGAAGTTAAATCAGTTAGATCTCATATTACTTCCTCATTTTTCCATTTGTTTCAGTGTGTTTTCGATATTTAACTGAACATTTAAGAATTATCTTGTTTTAATTCTGTATTTGTCTAAACTATCAGACCCGTACACCGCTGTAAACCCTATATTTTATTTTGCATTGGCGTCGCAGCTGTGCACTGGTCCAGTTGGGTCACTGCTTTATTATACACTTATAAGTTGTATGAAAAAGTAAGACTTATGTTTTTCTTTTCACGTTTTAGGTTTACAGAGACTGATAGATTTCGATTCTATAATAGTGAATAGAAGAGGAAAGTGGTCGTTGATTTAATTTACATTAAAATGAGTAATACATATGGAATAAAATGATTCCAAACTGGATGAGATTATCTTGTATGCAGTATATTCCAAATGAACTACTTGTTCGACTCTTGAAACGGCTAAATGCGGAAAGAAAATCTACAATAAAAAAGTTACCTAACCGTTATGTAATCTGGAGACTTATAAACAAAGCTAGAGAATCAATTGCACGAGATATTCGTGAAGCATATGCACACAATCAATATACCAGCAGTACTGATGGTACACATCCAATGTTGAACAGAAGGACTCTTGACAGAGGAAGGTACATATACTGATTGTTTAATAACAGTAGCTTTATTGTAAATAGTAACCAGGATCTTAAGACTTTTTTACTGTGGATGAAACCATTTAGCGCAGTAAATACTAACATAATTCTACAAGAGATACTGATTTTATAAAACAATTACACATCATGAGCTTTGATACGTTTGGTTCTTTTGTCAGAAGTGATTATCCACAACAGGTTTCGAGCGACCAAGCTAGCCAAGACAGGAGTGAAATTGCTTTTTCAAATGGTGCCTCATTTTCGGCACAGGCTGTTGAAACATATGCTACAGACAGCAGGTATCCCATGAATTCTAGGAGTGCACAGAGTACTAGAAATTATTCCAGCTCACACATCACGAGACATAATGCCACAATACGAGAACATGTACACAGACCGACAAAACCACCAAGACACCCAGACTACTGTGACTACAGTCAAAGACTGAGATCATACGCTAGATGGACTCTGAGACGTCCAGACTCCACTCGCCTGTCGGAATCCGGATTCTTTTTTACGAGTACGTACAACATCTGATAGTCATTCTCAGAAACAATCTTAATATCTTTATTTGCTTTTATTTGTGCCTTGTGTCTGTAGTGCAGAGGTTTTTGTTATCATAATACGCAGGTCATTCATGTAAAACAATATAAATCACATATTTCACCGAATCAGTCTTTTCATAGTATATAAGCTGACTCTGACCTAACTGCTTTTGATTGGAGAATACTTGACAAACACTTCTTCTTAATACTAAGATGATATTTCACATAAGTAAGTTTGTTTTATGACATTAAACATTTCCTTTATCCTGCTCTCATTTTACGACTGTACCGTCAAACAGAAACACTGTACATTGTTCTTGTGTTTCCAGACCAAAGTGACCTTGTGCGCTGTTACCAATGTGGTTTTGGTCTCAAAGACTTCTCAGATGATGACGATCCCCTGTTGGAGCATGTCCGGCACTCGGGAGACTGCCCATTTCTCTTAGAATATCTGGGAGCAGACCAGTTGTCAGCAATGAAGGTAATACTGGTATGCCTATAGTTGCCAAAGTTATAATAGGTGACGCGGTTTCTGTTTGTTCCTGTAACATTGTTTCATTTATATGTTACTTCAGTTGTTGTATAATTGCATGATAGTGTCTGTAAATGCGCGTCTTCAGATACTAAAATGTATAATACAATTACCTGGAGCAATGTTCACTCGTATTTACCAAGAAGTCTTACCGTCATATTTCAGTACTTAACTAAATTAGAATATAAATTGCAGGCCCAGACTGAGTGTCAGATGCAACAACCAGTACCAGGTACATATACACACGCTCAGCCAGGTAAGGTGCATTTATTACAAACTTAAATCATAGGATAGTTTGCTTTACATGTAGAACTTGATCAAGAGCGTTTAATTTATACTTAAATTACCCATATTGAATTACATTAAATTAGCGATTTTTGAATAAATAGTATTCATGATACCCTTGATAAAGATTCGGGTATAAGGAAATTTAAGTCAGTTAAATATTTTCTAATTTGCGTTTTAAACTTCTAGTCACAACTACCATTTTAAGTTTATTCAATTCATTTTTTACGAAATGCACCGTATGATGAGTCCTATATTATTATTCCGTTTCTTTCAATCTTGCAAATTACAAATTTCAAGAAAACGAACAAGATGCTCAAGGATTGCAATTCATAATCCTCACCCAGAGTGGATTTCACAGGATATATTTACTTCACACAGGTTCAATATGCCGACATCCCGAGTACCAAACAATTGAGGCTCGCATTTCTTCTTTTACTGGATGGCCACGACACATGATACAAACACCGGGAGAGTTAGCTGAGGCAGGTCTTTACTATACGGGTAAGTTCCTATAGTCGTGAGTACGTTATATAAACTTTTCAACAATGCCACTGCGTATTGTTAACCAAAGTACAAAGCACCATATTGTTATTCATTTATATGTTTAGGTGTCGAAGATCAAGTGCGCTGTTTCACGTGTGATGGTGGACTACGGCGCTGGGATCCAGAAGATGTCCCTTGGACAGAACATTGTCGCTGGTTTCCGACATGTACTTTTGCCAGAGAAAGGAAGGGCGATGAATTCATTGCACCTGTTCAAGCGTCCGCGGAATATAATGGGGTAAATCAAATGTTTACACGTATTTTGATAGAACTGCTTTAACATGCATATATACGAGTATAGAACCACAAATTCACTTGTAGTTTATTCCCTGTAGGACAATCAAGATCCTAGTTCTGAGGACCAACTGTCACAAGGCCAAGATCTACCCAGCACAATGGAACAATTAACATTGAGGGACCCAGAGTTTAGAGCTGTACTAAATGAACATAAAGATACATGTCTTGAGATGGGATTTCAGCTGTCAGAATTCAACGATGCTGTGCAAGAATTAAGAAACAGGGGTTAGTACTTCATGGAACATGTGTTGTTATATGTCCATCTTTAATCAAGCATCACCAACTTCAGTTCTGTATACTCTCCATGAAAAGTCCTAAAGGTTTATTATTTTAATGTAGTTCTAATTTGTATTTCTATAGACCTTTGCAAATATGACTCCAGGACGTTTTGTTAGACTTGGTCTAGGATACTCTCGCACATAATTAATGTGACTATGCGCTATGTCGGTCAAAAACTATAACATAGCTTATGTTTTATCATGTTTTAATGACATACCGACCTAAAATAAATTTTGTATTGTATTGTTATTGAAACTCTTTGTAGCTATTCTAAGAGTACATACGTTATATATTTCAATCTCTACCACGAACATTTCGAAGCTTATTGTTCGTTTTAATCACGGTTTCGGGAGAATAACAGAAACAAGACCCGTTCAAAACGTCAGTCAGGCAAGTGTGGGAATACAGACGTTATTTTGGTTTTTTGCTTGAAAAGGGGTCTTAGCAAGTTCACCAGTGGAGAAATCCCGCGGTCGTCGTGACTATAAACAATCTAAACAACCAAACAAACCGACCCCCTTTGAAATAAACACAAACATTTATTATATTAATATTTTACTTCTTTACAGGAAATATTAAGCAAACACTCGAAGATATACTAGACACGATCGATGTGGTAAAAGACAGAAAACAGCAAGCCATTGCACAGGAACTCAGTCAAAGTGGTAATGCTTTTATCACACCAATTAAGTGTTAATATAGGAATTATTAAGGCGCACACTGGTTTGTCGCAGCACGCATTTTAAACAATATCCAAAACTGATGTACAGGGTACACAATCTAAAACCTGAAAATTATAGTTTACTGCTACAGAAAAAAAGATGCAAGCTTGATTTTATTCAGTGAAATTCTAGTTCATAAGCTAAATGGGTCTATTTCCTACTATGATTTAGGATTACACAAACGGTATCGAGCCGATGTCTGCTAGAGAGACTGGCGAATGCATGCGTCTTCTAGTTTCTAAATAATAGATTCAAAATGGTGTCCTACTGCATGTATGTTACCCTACAAATATAAAACTTTACCTTCTGTTTTCAGAAACTCCTCTAGAAGAAAATCAACGTCTTAAAAGTTTGATCATCTGTATGGCATGTGGAATAAACAACGTGAATACATTATTCCTACCGTGCACACATCATCGGCTGTGTATGGAGTGTGCAGAATCCCTGACACAGTGTACAGTCTGTGAAAGGATTATAAGACAAAAGATTAAAACGTACTTTGCATAAATCAAACCAAAAAGAAATTTCGAGTTTTCAGTCCAAATAATACAATTCGTCATTAGTATTTTATATATTTCTTAACTCGGTATTACTCTTTGGTTTGATTTATGTCAAGTTCGCATGCGCAAGATATTCAAAATACAGAGGAATCATTCTTTCTTACGTATAACAAAATAAAGAATAAAACTGCCTTAAAACTATTCTGACTGAAACACTATATTATTCACGAATGACATGCAAAGTCATGAATAAGTAACAATTTTCTTTTTTAAGTCTTCTAAAAATTACGAGAAACTACAATATTTAAGTTTTAAAATAAAAACAAAACATAATCAAAAACGTTTTTTGTAAACATTCACTTGAAACTAATCAAATCCAAACATCTGTAACTGACCAGCTGACCATTTGATTACAGGTAACTTTACTATGGTTTACTATAAGTGATTCCTGAAAATATATTTACATGCACCCAATGATGTGTAGAATTCTTTTGTCTCTTTACAATTTTAAAACTACAAATGCAAGAGGAATGGTACGAAAACGACAATTCAAATTTTGAAAGAGTGCCGTGCTTCTTGGGTTTGTGATGTTCCTTTGCAAAAGCTTAATCATTATGTCTACATCTGAGTACACGGTGTGCTTTGTTTGATGCCTTTTCTCATAATTTATAGAACATTCTTCTGGTCAGTGCATGTTTTACTAGGGATCTGATTGATGGTGTAGGGAATTACTTATTTTGCCGTTTTCCTTTTTAAATGCGTGTCGTCTGTGTCCAGTATCGAAATGAAGAATACTTCTAAGCTACGCCGAAGAACATTTTTTTAACCCAGCGTTTTACTTTCGCACAAAGCAGACAAGTCAGCTTTTAATTTTGTTGTTATGTTAATTTTTAACTGACACATAGTTGTAGACCAACAACTTTTTTATAAATTACAAATTTATCTTTCACTGCTACTCATTTGATTTAGTCTGTTAAGCAGGATAATGTATTATAACATAATATAATATAATATAATAATATAAAATAATATACATACTTTTTCATTGTCTCTCATAATTCCTTTTAAAATGAGATACATGTACATGCTTAACACGGATCATCTATATAAAATGTGTATAATGTGTTAACAGTCTTAATGAGACATAAATAAACCTAATACATTTTCTGTACGTATATGTACATATCACACTAGATCCATAGTAATTTCTTTATATGTTAGGAGCTGATTACTCCTAATTATTTTTTGGAGGCATCAACAGCTTCATACATTACTTACAAAGAATATTCTAAGATAACCGTCAGTCTGGTTATATCATGGCTTAATTAAGAAAAACTATTGCAAAGATTCTTTTTAATACATGTAGTACATTTGTATAGTGAGCAAGTTTGACGCGATATTCTTATTGATATTCACTCACTTCAAGCATAAAGTGCCTAACACGTATAAACAATAGGTAACTATATGCATGTTCTTGCTATCGACACAAAATACTGTATGTTGACTTCTATTCCTCATAATTAATTAATTGATTGCTGATTTTAATATCTTCTTATCTATGCTCCGCCTTTGTATATGCCATGTACCTACATAAAAGGAGTTGATATTGTGTTATATGTATTAATTAAGCTTTCAACTATATGTTTACTATAAATAAATTTTTTATCTCATTTAGTTTGTTTTGTATTTGTTCATCGAGAAAACAATTTGTACAAAACAAAGTATATTTTTATACCACTGAGCTTTATGAAGTAGAGGAAGAGTACACTCTCACGACATGAGTAGCAAGACTAGAAACTAGGCTGGGGTTGCATCGTTAAACTGTTTCAAACATCAAATAATGCTACAGTCATCACTATGGGACAGGGTAGTTAAAAATTTAGTATGGTTGGACATTTTGGGATAATTGCGGTCACTGTTAACGAAAAAGGTCCTTACTTTATATTAGATGATCTTAAAATCCATCCAATTGTTCTCGTGTAAAAGTCTTGCTATACGGAAGGAATTAGATCAAGTTCTGTTGAAATCATTCATCGAAATTTTAATGAAGTATTGTTACAATGACTTGTTGCCACACGGACGGACGCAAGACATATGCCATTTCCGTAATGCATGTATATAAGCTGAAGTAACATAATGGCGCAAAAGTTTGAAGTTTTCTATGACAAGGTTTGTGAGTCAGTCACATAAGGTTGAACTGTGCATAAACCTCTAATATGATGAAACGTTACTGAGAAATGTTGCTGTAAGACAAGCTCTTCTCCTACAGTTTTCGTATCTCCTCAGAATAACCCTAGCAGCTTTCGGAGATAGACGGATTGATTCACCAACATTACGGATAAAGCAAAGTACTCAATGACACGGAATGGAAAAGCATGAATTAATTTAGTTTGTTTGATTGTTCTGTATAAAACATAATAATGAAAAATAAGTACACCTGTCAATGCTTGTGTTTTATCATTTAACAGTCAACAATCGCTCCAGCAACCTTCACATTCAGTAGAATGGGTAACAGTCAGTGTACCATCCCACTTCCTAATGTTACGTCTAGTTAAACACATTTTCTATCGAACATGGAGAGGAAGAACTTTGGTATGCCTCGTTTTCTATTAATTTCCCTTTGTAACGTGAACATAAATATTGTAACTGAAAAGTATAAACACCATTTACTTGAGCGTTCACTTTTGGACTATAGACATTTTGACGAGAACGTATGAAAGCCGAGTCGTTACGATTGCCTGATGATCTATTTTGATTTGTAACCTTTTGTTTTGACTGCATCGCAAAAATTATTGACAGAAAATTCTTTGCAACTGCTTTAGTAATTTGGGATATTGGTATATCATCTATTGAAGAGTATACATTGCTACATTTTTTACTCTGATTTCCAATCAAAACTATTGACTAGAATGTTTCTTAAAAACTCAAAAACGGAAGACATTGAAAGGAAAGTTTAGTGTTATTTGCACATATAAATACAAATCTGTATGATACATGTAATAAATACATATAATACATAATATATTACAAGAGCAAAATTGCCTCAAAGAACAACCTAAGTTTTGCAGTCATTTTTGTATTAAAACACATTGTTTGAATTTACGACAAAGATAATTGAAATGCAAAAAAGACGTATGCCAGGAGCAGTTTACTCTGAAAAGTACCAATGAAAGATTATGGAGTAGGGAACATCTCGTTATCTACTTTGTCGTCTGTCGGTACCTGGGGTCATATAGGATGCCGACGTATTTATGAAATAAAGCTTTTCACTGAGCAGTCTTTAGACATGGCCCTTTTTATATAGCTTTAGAGAAACTAAAGCAGCTTTAGAGAAATCAATACTAGAACCTGTGTAGGAACGTACTCGATTACTGAGTTTTGAGTGGCAGTTCTTTTATGTAAATCTTTGATGCCGGTTTCTACTCGTTGACGATGACCCTTCACCAAGTTGCTCAGCGAAATTAGTTTTCCCCGAATTCGCCGACCTGGCTAACCGGGTTCCGATTAACCGTAGTAGAACATATTGAATTTAGAAGGAACAAATTCGGGACCCGAAAATGTGTTCGAATAATCGGGGGTGTTCCAATTATCCGGGTTCGGACTTTCGAGAGTCGACTGTATGTTATCATTTTCATCTGTATTTTACAATACGATATAATCAAAATATATTATAGTGCAGCAGCTAAAAATAAATTCTGGTTTTTCCTTTCGAGTATAATATAAACCTTGATAGTTTGTAAGCAAATTAAACGTTAATGGTAGGCATGTTAAACGTAAGACGAAAATAAATAGGAATAAAGAATTGTTCACAACTTTTGCTTTCACTTACTTTAACGATTGACAGTGTACAGTGAACAAATATATTATTCTTTTGGATTTAAGTGTTCTCAACATAGGAAGTAAAACAGACCTTTTAAAAATATTATAAATTGTAGTAATATTCTTAGAGAAAGATGACATTATGTCTACACCAGTTTTGTTCTGTCAGCGTTGCCAATGGCCAAACACAAACCAGCATTTAATAGAGTACTCTGAACAGAGCGATCAGCATATCATTGGTCTTAATCAACATCTCCGACAAATAAGCCAGCAGAATCAACAAATAAGTCAGCAATGTCAGCAAATCAGAGAACAAAATCAACAAAACAACCAGGACATTCAAGAAATCAAACAGCAACAGATTATAATGTTTCAGCAGTTTCAACAGTTTCAGGAACAGTTACTTATATCTCAACAAAGATTGACCAATTGAAGCATAAATAAAACAGTAAAAGGTAAGTATTTTCGTACACTTTTTTGTTCTTAACATTAAATGAAGGACGAGGGGTGCAGTCTAATGACATTCTTTTATGGTATTTCAGTATCTGCAAACAAGGTATGTTTCCACATGCAAATCGAGATAGATCCGGATGCAAATTTTCAAATCGTACACACAGAACACTGGCCATATATGGCTTGATATGCATGCTTTTCTCATCGCAACTTTACGTTTCTGCTGTTACTGTTTTTTATGGTATTATGGGCATATAAAATAATACATTTTATGAACTGGGGCAATTAATACAAAGGGAATGTATGTGGAAAAAGTCTCGGCTTTCAACCTTAATTTTTTCCACAGACCTTCCCTTTATATAGCCCCAGTACATAAAATGTATTATGTTATATGCCAATATCACCTCGTTTAACTATAACTTATAAGATCCAAATAAAAAAGATCCTTTTGGTTGTTTCACCAAAATAACGTTCTTTTTGTTGTTAAAAGTCCCTGGATCTTTGAATCAATATCTTTAAATTTCTAACATGAACATCGATTTAAAAAGTAAAGTTATGAATGTTTGGGTACAAATAAAGGTCATTTCCGTCCGTTAAGACATCTTTCTTGATACAATAAGAGCTACTTGTCAATGTAGTCCTGGGACTTTAATCATTATAAGTTTCCTATTTAAGACAGACGGACGGACATGTTCCCCGACAGAAAGACGAACGGACGGACGGACGAACAGAAAAACTTAAAAATTAGAAAACTTACTCTTCTCGGCGTTGCTTTCGACTCTCTGAGTGATGTTTTTTCCAAAATGAAAGATGGTTTCTTTCCCGCGAAAAATCAAATAAGTCAAAAGTCAAAAGTCAGAAGTCAAAAGTCAGAAGTCAGAAGTAAGAATTCAGAAGTCAGAAGGTCCCCTCAAGGCTTCCGTAGTACGTAGCTTAACCGCAGCAAACTAGTGTTATGTAAACAGCTTATATGTGAAATATGAACTTGTTTTGATATTTAAAATTATGTTTATTGTTAACGAGCACTTATTTACCAATAATATTTACATTTAGAACATTTGGAAGCTTATAGAAAATTATAGAACCAGGTAGAGGGTTATGGTTTTAAAAAATGGAGATTATTCAAGTATCCTTCTAGAAAGATGATAAAGTATATATATATATAGGATTGAAGATTTGTATGATTATCTTTCATCTTTGGTTAGTCTACAGTCATTATATTGAGTTACTCTGTGAAGATTCTGGATTATTCTTTGGATATTATTTAGTGACAAAATCTTTGTGGATTATTGAATTTTAGTGTGTGAGATTTAATTTCAACGTGCTCAGGAACATTCAACAACCGGATTTAGACTTTCAAAATCCATTAAACACGATAATTTAGGATATTTGGAACTGTGAATTAGGTATTTAGATTTTATCTCAACCTTGTAATATTTATTAAATGAATT
The DNA here is from genome assembly GCA_022818135.1 of Saxidomus purpurata. Lineage (NCBI taxonomy): Eukaryota > Metazoa > Mollusca > Bivalvia > Venerida > Veneridae > Saxidomus > Saxidomus purpurata. Next base: position 43,538 of record JAFMSR010000202.1, on the reverse strand, counting down.
TTTTAAAGTTTGTTGCTGGCTTTGTTTTTCTCTTTACGCCTGGCTCGTAACACTAGTAGACACTGACACCGTGTTTGTAGAAAATAAGGTAATTAGGTCTAACATAAAGACAAGCAATGCTGTGAACTTAACAGGTCAACAGATCTACAAGAAGGTAAACAGTATTTTTTTTACTTCCAAAGCCATAGTTTATAAGTTGGTAAACGTATTTAGTAAGAATCTAGAGTCAAAGACTTACTTCGTGTATTGCACCCAAACACTTTAATATCTTTTTAGAACATTGCAGCTGTAAACGTCATGGTGGCAGAAGACTCACACTATACAGATAGCTGTATCCGTGGGTATGTTATTGGGTAGTCATCACAAAATTTTGACAAAATACTTAAATTATCAAAGGTATATGCACGGCTGGTACCCCACCTTCAGATCAAGGGCAGAAGGCCCTACGGGTGAAATGTTACAAAGATCTTGAAATTGTACAAAATTGCTGATTAAATAAGACTAAGTTAGTTCCTCACAGGTGGCGTGACGAGACTCATTTTGAACCTCATAGACGGGGAAATAATAAACAGTTGCTAAGGAAAGGACAACAAATACCGATTAAGCAAAGCGGTCTAATGGGGGTTATACACGATTTCTTGGAATTCCAAAGGTCTTGTTGTGCAAATACCCAGTGCTTCTGGCAAATCTGTTGCTGGAAATTTTTGTAGAGATTTGGTTTTGAAATCAGTGAGAAAACATGACGCATAACTACACCAACAAATTGGTTTGAGGGGTATATGTCTTATCCGTAAAAATGCATCTGCACATAAGAGTTATATTGTATAGCAATTTCTTCCGGATCAACTAGTCAAACAATTACAGCGCCCTCTATACTCGCCATTGACTTCTTTCTCTTTAATGTACGTGTACTATAAAAGATAGTTGCTGGGCGTCGCTACAACTCCAGAAGCGCTCTTGGCAGAGATGTGTATCAGTGTCTGCAAGGTATACCAAGGACAGACTACAATGCGGCTATCTCGGAAGGAAAAGAGCATTTCTGTTAAAAGAGAACATAATGGTTTTTGGTAATGTACAAGTTCATCACTTTAATGTATTTAATACCCTAGCACTGAGTGGTGAAATTAACGGATACCACTAAGTCGTAAAGTGTTATCAACGTTGGGTTTCAAAAGTCATTTCCTCATCAATAAAACACGGGCTTGATTTGAAACCAGTTTCACATAAATGTTTTTAGAGGTGTCTGTACCAAAGCTGTTCATAGCACCCCATTCTATACAGAATTATATTTGATGTAGCAACCGAAAGGAAAAGCTTCAACAATTTTATTGTCACAAACCCGAAGGCCCATTGAGCGATGGTTCTCTACAAAAATTATTAAATTCATGCCCCTTGGATCACAATAGGTCCCGTCCCAGGATCATCGTTTTACATAGACCTATAAATAACAAAATCTTTCTCTCCACAAGTACAGGTCCAGAGCTTAGATATCTGGTATGTAGCATTTTCTAGTGACCGTTTTAATGTTGTCCTAGGGATAAAATTAACCCCACTCCTTTGAACTAGCTACTTGATTTTGAAACAATGATGTGGACCATGGGTTTTAAACTGTTTGAAATATTTGAGTATTAAGCCAGGATGACCTTGTCTATGACCTTTTAACTTGCTTTTTGTTCGCGAAGTTACAGTCAAGAAATTTGGACCATGTATGCAGTTTTGTAAACGAGTTTAATGGTTTTTATCCGCACTTATTTCAATGATAACTTTGAATTTGAATTGTTTTGCCGCCATTTCCACAGCGAATGTGGGGGACAATGATCACGCTGCATTTAGCAATTATCTTTCAATACTTACCTTCGTATGCATATAATCTACAGCTTTCACTTTATTATCGGAAAAGGCAATAGTACTCAGGTGAGCGATGAAAATCTACAAATAGGCGGTGTTCCTCCGCGGTCCACTCAAACGTAGTCCCTATTATGATAAAGTGCCATTTCCTCCGTGTTAAACTTTAAGAGCCACTTTAATGGCAGATTGTCTTTTGTTTGATGTTCAGTCCTGCATGTAATTTTAAACCATATTACAGGTTTCTAAGACCAAATCTGAAGTGTCAGTAAAACGACTTCGGGTATTCTTGCGCTTCTACTGATAGAATATGTTGTTTACAGAATATGTTCCAGTCACTTGACCAGGACTTAATTGCATCATGGTTAACATGCTGTGTTTTCGCTATACTTTGTATAAAGATAGATCCTCAAAATAAGGATAGCCGTAAAAGACGTGAAAGACTGAAAATCATGACGAAAAGAAGCTGTACTAATGCGATTTTATATAGAAAACAGTAGAGTCCGTATTTATAGGATTCAAACCTATAGGGCCATTATGGCCGACTTATGTGACATATACTGTATTCATCAGTTAGTTTATACTAATTTATTTATTCTCGGTTGCGAAACAAGTTCTTACAACTTATATTAATCGCTGTCGAGACTCATTCCAGATTCATTAAGAAAATAATCATCAATGGTAGGCGCTACTATTGGCTTTCCTAGCAATTTATTTTTAACTATAAAAATACTGAAATACAAAGGAAACACAGTGCTCTTAATTTCCAAAAATTATTTTGATGTATCAATGGGTGACTTATGAACTCCTAACAAGTCAGAAGAACGCACAAATTACATGGACACAAAAGATTGGGAACTGTCCCAATTATGACGTCATCATTTTGTGCAGTTGACTGATTTTCGGTTTCATTATGAAGGCAGTTTCTGAAAATTTCAATTGGATCTATGTCTTAGCTGTTTAAAGGAAATTTACTGTGATGTAAAACCAGTGGACTGCCCGTATGGTCTTGTTTTCTTCAACTTGTGAAAGCAGGTAAAACGTAGATTTGTAATAAAACTAAATTCCGCATATCTATCTATAAAATATCATTCTAAGGTGGTGGTCGATAATTTGCATTAGTTAGAAGGTAATTGAGGCTAGTTATATGATCATTGGACTTGATATATCATATTTTATATAGATACAATGGATTAATGTACGAAACCTGTCATATTTTGAAGAACGTTAAAGATCTAGATTTATCTTTTAACATTTTCTATTTACAATATATATAAGAAAAACAAATAATCTGGGCAATTAAATGAAAGTGAAAGTATGATTTTTTCAGAAAATCTCAAAAGAAACGTTGCCAAATCTTACATATTCAATCGATTAATCTTAAGCTAATGGAACGTTTGCTAGCGGTGGGATATCTTTAAAGTATTCTAAAGAGGTATTTGTTATTCATTTTGAATGAATATTACCGTAATCAAGTAACTTGGGAAATATGTTTCTAAGGAACTTACTGGGTGGTTTTCCGGAACTGATAAATCTGACGAATAGGTGTTTAGCAGACTCAAAATTGCAATTATAATTTTCTAAAGTAGAGAAACAAATTGAAAGAAACAAAAATTGAAATGAAAAAAATCATTTGAATCGAACGATTGATTGTCTAATCAATTATCTTACACAGGAGTTACATATCTTAAATTATTTAATTATCTTTACGTGAATCTGCTCAGAATGTGCACAGAGATGAAAATTCTCCTTTCGGGATTAAAGCCACGAATCAAGTGCAATGCTGTTAGAACCAACGAACGTCTACTGGAAGATAGTCCGCCGCAGAATATTTTGCCTATAGTTAAACAGGCACCTTAAATCCGCGGTCCTTGGAAATAGTGAAAGTTCTGCGGAAAAATCCCTGTAAAGTATTACTTCCCCGGGCTCTCATCTAACACAAAACTTCATATTCAGTTCAATCATTGTTTCTTTACAACGATTACCTTCAATTTTAGTAACAATCTCGTAACATGTTCCTACCTAACAAGTTCTTTCCTAATTCGAAAAGAACCCTTACAAGGCTAACTCTTAACTAAAACTGACTACATAGAAAAATTCCCAGTTTATTTTAGATAGCCAAGTCAGACAGACAGCTGTTTTATATAATTTATGTTCCTGAATATTATCATAATGTTTTTGGACATTTGTAAAACACACGTGGCGTTTATACTTTTGACAGCTAATGACAAGTAGGTAAAATCCCTTTATACGTGAAAGAGATTTTATGAAAGTTATTAAAATAATAAAAACCATTGCTTTTCCCCGATTACACTATATCTCGATTATACTAGTATATTAACAATAGAAACATATGACAGACAATAGAGAAAACACAATAAACTATGCTGCTAAGAATAACTATTATTGATAACTACTTACCAGGTTTAATTGTTAGTATCATCTTGTTCGATTAAGCTCTTATGTTACTTGTACTTATATTTATTTCTAATTAATATAACAAATGTGAACAATTTCAATGAGAGGAATACTACTCATTGTTATTAGTCTACATGTAATCACTTCCTTATGAATTTCATACTAGCACGCTACTTTATACTCAGAATTTAACATAAAAGTGATCTATTCTCTATCTGTCTACACAAAACATAGAATATCAGATGTATGGAACTTATTACGCGTGAATATTTACTTTGGCATGAGGCTTACATATCGAACATCTAACTGTAAATGTGTGAAGCTTTAACATTTCACCAGTTTCTAAGCCATGCCACGCGTTTGTTTGTGTCGAAAATGAAACTTTATTAATCAAAATAAAAACGAAACCGGAAGTTAAATTAGATCTAATTTTATCTTATCGTTCAGGAAGTTTTGTGTGAAATTTGTATGACTGACAAGGAATAAAGTAACGATTGTATATCGGATTTCAATAACGAATCAATATATAACTGGCTGCCTTTAAGGGAAAAGGAAGTAAGGAAATAATTTGACATTCACTTCAAGAACTTGTAAAGAGGAACACACTGAAAAAGGAACTAATCAAATGTGAAGATATTGAAGATTGAAAAATAAAAAAATGGAGGACCATGAAGTTTGTGATGTCATAGTGCTGTTTTAGTAGTCATACAGGTATTACTACAAAGTTAAAAACAGCTGCTTCAAATATTTATCGAAACATAGTAACCTACACGACACTTAATTATTTTTACCAATTTCAGGTAAAAAACAATCATGATAAAAAGAGTAAGAGTGTCTCAAAATTAAGTATTTGCATATTTACTAAATCTTAGATTTCTCATAGCTCTACTATTTTTATCCGATTTCAGAAATTCTTTCAACGGTGTGTATGTGTTAACAAGCTCTTTAATTTCAGGCTCAGCTATATTCTAACTTGCGTTACCCTTTAAGATTTTATTGTAGTGGTGTGTTATTCATTAATGGATATCCGTTATGTATAAACATAAATAAAATTTCATGTGGATAACGAAACTTTTCTACCTCTTCCACCTGTACTGAACTTCGTACTAATACTTTTGTGTGTACAATTCTTAAAGATATATTCAGGATAAAGAAGACACTCACTACATACTTTCATGACATCTTTGATATTGTATAGAAATGTTGAAAACCGAAATTTTACACTTTCCTTGCTATACTGAACGTTTTTGGCAACACTAGAATGTTTTTTTTGCAAGTGTTAGTATGTGAACCATCTTAGATACTTCTTAAAATGCTCTTTATGATCAATTGTTAAATGTTTGATTCAATGCATTTTAGCGGATTAAAGTGGGGTAGCTTCAGACAATTTAGCCTTAACAACATCAAAAGAACGGTGCGTAATTTAAGGTTCATTAATTACAAGTGTTGACTATGTGAAAATGTTGTTTATAATGTTTGTACATGTATAATAAGAACGTTTATACTGTTTCAGTCAAAAGAATGTTCCTCTCCTATTCCTTTTCTTCTTATACGTACATGTTTTTGAGAGTAAGAAAGTGATTTCAGTTCTGCTACATGTACTTTCTTTATTTATAGACTATTCTTTATCAATATCAAATGAAGGGAGACAATTGCCATGTTTCAAATACCATCCCATACTTTAAATTCCAATAATATTACATATATATAGAGAGAGATAAAAATAATTTAGTTTTTTAATCGATTCAAACGTGCATGCAAGCCTACTGTATAAAGTTTACTTTTGCATCTTAGTCGTCATGTAAAATAGGGCTATTACTATAGTATTGTGATCCAGCAAGCCGGAATTACTAGAGTCGTGCGTCGGATCATACGAATGCGTAGCGTGCGACGTCATTTTATTGACGTCATCGTATAAACAAATATTAACGATCCAGTCAAAAGTGACGTTATCAACGTCAGGTGTATTTTAGGGCCAATTGAATGCACAATGCATACATATTGGAAAATATAACAATGAATATCCAAGCTTTTGATACTTCACCAACTTGTCAAAATAAAACTCCATGATTAAAGCGACAGGAAGTTAAATCAGTTAGATCTCATATTACTTCCTCATTTTTCCATTTGTTTCAGTGTGTTTTCGATATTTGACTGAACATTTAAGAATTATCTTGTTTTAATTCTGTATTTGACTAAACTATCAGACCCGTACACCGCTGTAAACCCTATATTTTATTTTGCATTGGCGTCGCAGCTGTGCACTGGTCCAGTTGGATCACTGCTTTATTATACACTTATAAGTTGTATGAAAAAGTAAGACTTATGTTTTTCTTTTCACGTTTTAGGTTTACAGAGACTGATAGATTTCGATTCTATAATAGTGAATAGAAGAGGAAAGTGGTCGTTGATTTAATTTACATTAAAATGAGTAATACATATGGAATAAAATGATTCCAAACTGGATGAGATTATCTTGTATGCAGTATATTCCAAATGAACTACTTGTTCGACTCTTGAAACGGCTAAATGCGGAAAGAAAATCTACAATAAAAAAGTTACCTAACCGTTATGTAATCTGGAGACTTATAAACAAAGCTAGAGAATCAATTGCACGAGATATTCGTGAAGCATATGCACACAATCAATATACCAGCAGTACTGATGGTACACATCCAATGTTGAACAGAAGGACTCTTGACAGAGGAAGGTACATGTACTGATTGTTTAATAACAGTAGCTTTATTGTAAATAGTAACCAGGATCTTAAGACTTTTTTACTGTGGATGAAACCATTTAGCGCAGTAAATACGAACATAATTCTACAAGAGATACTGATTTTATAAAACAATTACACATCATGAGCTTTGATACGTTTGGTTCTTTTGTCAGAAGTGATTATCCACAACAGGTTTCGAGCGACCAAGCTAGCCAAGACAGGAGTGAAATTGCTTTTTCAAATGGTGCTTCATTTTCGGCACAGGCTGTTGAAACATATGCTACAGACAGCAGGTATCCCATGAATTCTAGGAGTGCACAGAGTACTAGAAATTATTCCAGCTCACACATCACGAGACATAATGCCACAATACGAGAACATGTACACAGACCGACCAAACCACCAAGACACCCAGACTACTGTGACTACAGTCAAAGACTGAGATCATACGCTAGATGGACTCTGAGACGTCCAGACTCCACTCGCCTGTCGGAATCCGGATTCTTTTTTACGAGTACGTACAACATCTGATAGTTATTCTCAGAAACAATCTTAATATCTTTATTTGCTTTTATTTGTGCCTTGTGTCTGTAGTGCAGAGGTTTTTGTTATCATAATACGCAGGTCATTCATGTAAAACAATATAAATCACATATTTCACCGAATCAGTCTTTTCATAGTATATAAGCTGACTCTGACCTAACTGCTTTTGATTGGAGAATACTTGACAAACACTTCTTCTTAATACTAAGATGATATTTCACATAAGTAAGTTTGTTTTATGACATTAAACATTTCCTTTATCCTGCTCTCATTTTACGACTGTACCGTCAAACAGAAACACTGTACATTGTTCTTGTGTTTCCAGACCAAAGTGACCTTGTGCGCTGTTACCAATGTGGTATTGGTCTCAAAGACTTCTCAGATGATGACGATCCCCTGTTGGAGCATGTCCGGCACTCGGGAGACTGCCCATTTCTCTTAGAATATCTGGGAGCAGACCAGTTGTCAGCAATGAAGGTAATACTGGTATGTCTATAGTTGCCAAAGTTATAATAGGAGACGCGGTTTCTGTTTTTCCCGTAACATTGTTTCATTTATATGTTACTTCAGTTGTTGTATAATTGCATGATAGTGTCTGTAAATGCGTGTCTTCAGATACTAAAATGTATAATGCAATTACCTGGAGCAATGTTCACTCGTATTTACCAACAAGTTATTACCGTCATATTTCAGTACAGTAAAAACCTTATTTGCGACCACCCCGATTTCGAGACCACCCCGCTAATGAGACCAATATTTTTCAGAACGGAATTTTTCTCTATATATCTTATTGGTCGCTAACTTCGAAAATACGACCACCCCGTTATTCCTTGAGCAATGTTCACTCGTATTTACCAACAAGTCTTACCGTCATATTTCAGTACTTAACTAAATTGGAATATAATTTGCAGGCCCAGACTGAGTGTCAGATGCAACAACCAGTACCAGGTACATATACACACACTCAGCCAGGTAAGGTGCATTTATTACAAACTTTAAGCGTTTAATTTATACTTAAATTACCCATATTGAATTACATTAAATTAGCGATTTTTGAATAAATGATATTCATGATACCCTTGATAAAGATTCGGGTATAAGGAAATTTAAGTCAGTTAAATATTTTTTAATTTGCGTTTTAAACTTCTAGTCACAACTACCATTTTAAGTTTATTCAATTCATTTTTTACGAAATGCACCGTATGATGAGTCCTATATTATTATTCCGTTTCTTTCAATCTTGCAAATTACAAATTTCAAGAAAACGAACAAGATGCTCAAGGATTGCAATTCATAATCCTCACCCAGAGTGGATTTCACAAGATATATTTACTTCACACAGGTTCAATATGCCGACATCCCGAGTACCAAACAATTGAGGCTCGCATTTCTTCTTTTACTGGATGGCCACGACACATGATTCAAACACCGGGAGAGTTAGCTGAGGCAGGTCTTTTCTATACGGGTAAGTTCCTATAGTCGTGAGTACGTTATATAAACTTTTCAACAATGCCACTGCGTATTGTTAACCAGAGTACAAAGCACCATATTGTTATTCATTTATATGTTTAGGTGTTGAAGATCAAGTGCGCTGTTTCACGTGTGATGGTGGACTACGGCGCTGGGATCCAGAGGATGTCCCATGGAAAGAACATTGTCGCTGGTTTCCTACATGTACTTTTGCCAGAGAAAAGAAGGGCGATGAATTCATTGCACTTGTTCAAGCGGGGTAAATCAATGTTTACACGTTTTTTTATAGAACTGCTTTAACATGTATATATACGAGTATAGAACCACAAATTCACTTGTAGTTTATTCCTTTTAGGACATTCAAGGTCCTAGTTCTGACGACCAATGGTCAGAAGGTCAAGATCTGCCCAGCACAATGGAACAATTAATGTTGAGGGACCCAGAGTTAAGAGCTGTACTAAATGAACATAAAGATACATGTCTTGAGATGGGATTTCAGCTGACAGAATTCAACGATGCTGTGCAAGAATTAATAAACAGGGGTTAGTACTCCACTGTTATACTAGCATGTGTGTTGTTTATTCTTTGTCCTTCATCAACTTCCGTTTTTGGCCTGGGGACTGAAAGTCCCCTAGGCCTAAGTTAGCATACCACATTTCAAACACTGCAAGAAATTTAACTGTGCTATGTGCGAATAACAACTGTAAACATGCGCTATGCGAAAGTAGTGCAAGACAGACCAGATCAATCTTCTGTTTGAATGAATTTGAATATGATAAGAACATATTACAAATAAAAACAGTACATACAACTTCAAACGATTGCAGGAAGGTATATAGCTTACGGGCTGCATTACACATTATTTTTCTGTTTTAGAAATTAATGCGCTGTTAGCTGATTACAGAAGATAATCATATGCATATCACGGAAAAGTACGGATATTTACGGAAACGTACGGAGCTCGATATAAGAGTTTGTAGTTTGATTTTCAAATTTCCGATGTTATTTCATTGACAACTTTATCAAAAATAAATTTCTCTAAAAAAAGATATAATTTACGTACATTCCCGAGAAGGAACTCACGTGATCAAAATCACCCGCCATTTATCGAGGACGCTGCATGTCAAGGCCCAGTGAACGGTTTCACCGATTACAACTACAAGGTAACCCAGAATCATTTTTGGTGTTCTCTGTTATACACATTGTACAGTACTATATTTATATTTCATTGCTGGTATTGCTTTGTTTATTTCTGTTTCAAGGTCTTGTCCTTGGTACACAATAATTTTCGATCCACATCATCAGATCATATCGCTTGAAGTTGTACAAAGCGCAGATCGAATTATTTTTATTGGTTTAAACAATTTATAATGTTGACTATGTGATTATTTTTCATTTAACGTACGTTTTATAATGCAACAAACTTCCCTGCCACCCATATATTTTTGAATCATTCATTCTGTGTCATATATTGAATTTCGTCCTCTGCACATTTCGACCCGCGCTTTAGGTAAGGTTCAGCGCAAAACACGTCGGTCAAAAGTTGTTTTTCGGGGAGTTAACCTATAGCCCCCAGGCCTTCAGCGCTCACAGCGCTTTGATTTATACTCTCCGTGAAAAGTTATAAAGTTTCATTATTTCAATACTCTTAGAATAGCTTCAAGGAGTCACATGACTTTTGTGCGAGGGTCTCTTAGACCAAGTCTAACATAACGTCTTTGAGTTCTATTTGCAAAGGTCTATAGAAATACAAATAAGAACCAGTACATACGTTATATATTTTAATCTCTACCACGAAACTTTTGAAGCTTATATTGTTAGTTCTAATCACGGTTTCGGGAGAATAACAATAACAAGACCAGTTCAAACTTCAGTCAGGCAAGTGTGGGAATACACACTTTATTTCCACTTACTTTAAAAGTACAATTGTGGTCTTGGCAAGTTTCCCATGGTCGGTCGTGACTATAAACAATCTAAACAACCAAAACGAAAACGACACCTTTGCAATAAACACAAACATATATTATGTAAATATTTTACTTTGATGATTTACAGGAAATATTAAACCAACTGTCGAAGATATACTAGACACGATCGATGTGGTAAAAGACAGAAAACAGCAAGCCATTGCACAGGAACTCAGTCAAAGTGGTAATGCTTTTATCATCAATTAAGTGTAAATACATTAGTAAGGCGTACCCTGGTTTCTCGCAGCACGCTTATTGAACAATATCCAAAACTAATGTACAGTGTGCGTAATCTAAAACTTAACAATTATTAACATTTACTGCTTAAAAGAATACAGAAGAAAAAGATGTAATCTTGATTGTATTCAGTGAAATTCTAGTTCACAATATGTATACAGCTAAATAGGTCTATTTGTGACTAGTATTACACAAACGGTAGAGAGTTTGGTTTGAATGTTCTCCACGTTTCTAAATAATAGATTCAAAATGATGTCTTACTGTATGTATGTTACACTACAAATATAAAACTTTACCTTCTGTTTTAGAAACTCCTCTAGAAGAAAATCAACGTCTTAAAAATTTGATCATCTGTATGGCATGTGGAATAAACAACGTGAATACATTATTCCTACCGTGCACGCATCATCGACTATGTATGGAGTGTGCAGAATCGCTGACACAGTGTCTAGTCTGTGAAAGAATTATAAGACAAAAGATTAAAACGTACTTGGCATAAATCAAACCAAAAAGAAATTTCGAGTTTTCAATCCAAATTATACAATACATCATATTTATAAGTATTCTATATATTGCTAACTCGGTATTACTTTTTGGTTTGATTTATGTCAAGTTCGAATGCGCAAGATATTCAAAATACAGAGGAAGCATTCTGTCTAACGTAAAACAAAATAAAAAGTTGAACTGCCTGAAAACTATTCTGTCTGAAACATATATTACTCACGAATCATATGCAGTGTCATGAATAAGAAACAGTTTTCTTTTCTATGTTTTCTAGAAAATGCTAGAAACTTCAATGTATAAGTTTTAAGATAAAAATAAAAATGAATCGAATAAACATTTCACTTGAAACTAAACAAATTCTAAACATCTGTAACTGACCAGCTGATCATATGATTACAGGTTACTTTACTATGGTTTATTATAAGTGATTGCTGAATAATGTATTTACATGCACTAAATGATGTGTAGAAGTACACAAACTTGACTAACAAATAGTTTTTCTTTGAAATTCATTAAGTAGATTGTTAAGAAAACAAATAAATAATAATACATAATAACAATGGCCACTTGATTATGGTCTATTTCATTAACATTAAACAATAGGGATATTATCATAATTGTTTACATTTTCAGCATTAAAGTGAAATAATGCGCATTTTTTTTTCAAGTAAAAATCCAGCTGAAATAGGTGTGTGTAAAAAGGGTAGAGAAAATAATAGCTTTTAACCCAATACACCAAATCTTCCTGCTACCAGTACGAAATAATATTACTTTTCCTACTTTGACTGGGAGAGTCAATTAAAAAAAAACTGCATGCAGGAGTTGCTTCCCTTCCACTGCCGAAATATTTACCAACAACTACAATAAAACTAGGGAGATCACTGCGAAGGAAGGAACTGTTATTTTATCTGTCCAATTTTGTTTATTTCTAAAGCACTATCTTCAAATACTAATGCGGCATCATCGTTAGTTTAAGACACTTACATGCACAGCAACCGAAAATTTCTTATATAAAACTGTCACCAAAACACACTATGTGCAGTAAGATGCGCATAATGTCGCTTTAATAAAAATCTTTATATTTCAAATGTTGTCAAGCAAGACTTGGCCTTTCAATAAGTAAACTAGTATATTAAACTATTCATTAATTAGTTGACCGTCTTTTTTTATTACTGTACATTTTGTCTGTCCGAAAAGTCTTCAAACATTGTTTGATATCGACAGAAGTTTACTTTTGTTACTAGCATATGATATTTTGTTATGTTCCACTCTGTATATTTGTCTCTTGCACAATGACTTTTTTCTTTCTCTATTATGTTATCCTTTATTATCAAAGGGAAATAAGGAGAATAGAGATGACATATACAAGTAACTGCGTGTCGTCTGGTATCTCTCTTTTGGCTACTGGTATTTTACACAATTTGGCTACATAATCATAATCTTTGGACAAAACTGACTGGGTATTGCAGTAAGGTTAAATAAAACTTCCTAAATTGGTACCAGCATGCATGGGAGTCATACTTGGGTCTTGGCAATTTCACAAGAGGAGAGATATCATGGCAGGCCAGGACTATAAACAATCTTAACAAATCTGATATGAATTTCGTCTTGATGACCGCTTAGTTCAAACTTAATTGTTTTACATCCAGAAATTAGAACTAATATTTGCAATCACCTGCTATTTTTACTATTTATTTAAATAATACACACGCAAAAATTACATATTGTATGCATCATGTACTTTCTTATTGATACGGTATACCATCTGTAATTCCTCTCAATCATTAAGTTGATTACTGTGGTGTGTTATGCAGTTCGGTATGTTTTATCTATGCTCTATGTTGTCTATTTATTCAATTCCATTGAAAGAATAGAATATATCATTGATTTTGATACTGATTTTTTTAGTTATATTATAAACAAGAAAATAAATGGATGCAAACTATACTAAACGAAATTCCCTTCTAATATCTGCAAGACGATTTGTAGCTATCCGTGCACGAAAGATAGCATGTTTTGCATTTATGAAGACACTGGGTAGATACTCCCGTTACATGAATTTCGAAATGTTCGAGTGGTACAACTCATTAGCAGAGACTTTGATGTAACGTTTAAACCTCCATAGACTTAACATTGGTTATTGTCTTAGGATGTTTTTCCTAAGGACACCCACTTTTAGAATTCTCTTCCGTATGAAAGGTAATTCCATTTCAATGTTTACCAGCTTAATAAAACAGGTGTTTTATATTGTTTTTTGCTAGTTACGTCGCAAGGAGCCGACACCAGTTTGCTGCTATACAAAGAAGCATCCGCTAGCAAGCGATATTTGCACAAGTGCTTATTCCGACTACTGTTTTGCATTATATCATATCTGAAGTATCATGATATACAAAATTTTATTCACTAAATGCACATTTCAGAGATTTATTCGTTACAAAAGTACCACGGTGCCCATCTCGTAGTTCTAAATTACCGGCCCTTGGCATAAGTTTACATTAAAGTGACATTATGCGCATTTTTTTTCAAGTAAAAATCCAGCTGAATATGGTGTGTGTACAAAAGCGTAGAGGAAATAATAGCTTTTAATCCAATACACCAAACTCTTCACGCTACCAGTATGAAATAATAACTTTCCAAATATTGATTTTCTTATTTGACTGGGAGAGTCAATTTAAGAAAAGAACAACTGCATGCAGGAGTTGCTTCCCTTCCACTGCCGAAATCTCTACCAAGACACAATCAACTATCATTTTATCAGTCCGATTTTTTATATCTAAAGCACCAACTTCAAATACTAATGCGGCATAATCATTTATTTAACACATTTAAATGAACAGCAACCAAAAATTGCTTTTATAAAACTGTCACCAAAAATACACTATGTGCAGTAAGATGCGCTTAATGTCACTTTAATAGACCCATATATCACTAATAGTAGTTAATTATAGTGGAAATAATTCAATGGTCTTTCAATGCAAATATTATAATTATTATATACTTTCATATTGCCCCGTTCACTTTGCCTTAGAGAGTTCGTTCAGTATTCTACGGTACTGCACGTTGGTAAGGAATGATACTGAACGTTGGCAAGGGAGGGCGGTCCTAGCGATCAGCTGTACGGACTATTTTATTTGTTTGCAAACATCGTTTTAATGAGGTTTCTATGTCGAAGTTCGACAGTATTTTACAATTAAATAAGCTACGGTCTGAAAATAAAAAAGAAACTTTAATCATTTTCAAGTAGACGTAAAAGAGTTTCGTTTTTAAAAAGGTTCGAATATTTTAGGGCACGCAATACTAGTTCTGGTTACGAAAGTTACTGGTACGTAGTTCAGCCAAGTATTGATAAACAAAAGGAATGATGTTTTGCATGTAGTCATAAGAAAGAAAAAAACATTTTTAGGAACGTACATCAAGTTGATGTATTCACATTTCAAAGTACAAACCTGCATCCGTAGGAAAAATCTTGTGTTTTTCAAAACAAGATGGCGGACGGCAACTGAAATTTCTTACCGTACAATTGGCGTCAACGTTTCTCCTAATAAATGACGTCACGTATAAACAACAATATTGAATCGAGTCTATTAATACGCAATAAAGAAAATGTACATGGTGAAATAGTACGCTAGTTGTCTGAGAAATTTCAAGATTCATTTATTGTTTTTTGCTAACAGAATGTCTTTTTTGTTCATATTCAATATGAAAGTATATAATAAAAAGGTTATTGCGCTTATTAATGTTCTATCAGTTGCTACCCTTTTAAGCTCAAATATTATGAAATTACCCTATTTAACCATACGGGCACCTCTATTTAATCTACAGTTTCATGAAAAAATATGTATTTTTGGCATTCGATTCCTTGCTAAAATACATAATTCTGCAAATAAATAAGTTTCATGCAATATTTCCTTTGTAAAACATAAAAACAGCGACACGATGTCATTTGCTCTGATTCTATTTTTAGGTCAGAGACTCCTATTGTTTTTCCCATATACTTACTTTATAAATCTAGTCAAAATGTAACCCCGTATCATACCCACCTATCGAGTGTTTACCAATTTAACATGTTTGTTTCGATCAGATTAGTCTTTCGAACTTTTGTTTGTTTGTAATTGTGCTTATTAGGTCCACCATCCTCGTTCGAGGTATAATCGGTACGACCCGGCATGTTCTCCTGTTCATGCCCCTAACAATGCAAATTTAGAGTCCGAAAATAGGAGAAAATTTACCTGACTGCAATTTCCAGTCAGTATAAGTCAGTTTTCCTAGTGAGATATCCATGAGTGATTCACCATACAGTGCTCTGCAGTATTGGTTTACTCTAACTCAAACCACAGCCGCATCACACCCAAAGCATTTCTGTGGTCTCTCTGCCGGAATGCACGACGAGCTCACCTACGGGTCTGATAAAGACCGAGTGATCGCACATTCTTGCACAGTGTCAGGATCCAGGTTCACAAGAAGCCCAAATACCACGATCAACCCCTCTCTACGGAGAACCCTTCACTGACACTGTTTGAGAGACAGGCTAGACCCACATCTATTAGACTGTGCGTCCGCCCATACCAGAAACCCAGTTCATGCCAGCGTCCACAGTCAAAACTAGTCGACTGCAACCACCAACACAAACCAGTACCCTGGCCCAGGTAGACACTCTCAGTCAAAACTAGTCGACTTCAAGTATCCACCCCGACCAAGATAGCTCCACATGTGATGCGACCAGTAGCCCAAGCGTGAGCGCGGGATACCAGCCCCAGCCATGAGCTGTCCAGTGCACATGTTAGCTAACCACTCATTTCGTTCTCCCCAGTTCCACTGGCAAAGATAGAAATTTAGAGTCCGAAATAGCCCTGACAAGGGCTTAGTCTGAAGCGCAGCCGAAGGTAGAAAGTCCTAAAAAGGACTCTCGTGCCTCCCCCCAGCACAGTCACTGTAAGGAGGTCTTAGCAAGTCACCGCCATCGCCGTCCTGGAGTTGAAGAGTGTGGATCCCCTACCACCCGGCACACGTCACCGGCACGTAGGGTTCTTGTAGTTCTTCTCTGCATCGCCGTCCCTGCATCTGGTGGAGTTCTACACAACATCGTGCGGTTAAGACAAACGGCCCTTGTCAGGGTCACCCCCTCGTCGTTAGCCTAGGCCCCGACAATTACAAGACCTAAGTCAAGCAAGAGTCGAGACCCAGTGCCTGCTCTGCGACGTGCACGCCACGAGGGGCAGAGAGCAGAGTCTTTCGAACACCAGAAAATGCTGTTTTTATATGAGCATAACCAACCCATTCTTTTTTACAATTTTTCATTGGAGACAACCACCCCACCGGGTCAGCTGAGATTTAGGGGTCTTATCCGCGTGTGTACACCTTTTATCTATACAGCAGTTTTAAAGTTATATATTGTGAAAACAAGTCCTTAAATATTCTTTTACGTACAGAAGACATTGCATGAGTATTTTTCATTTGTAAACACAACCTTTTCTACCAATCAGGTGATGTCTCATTAAATCTAACTGTTTTCCCTTTACCCCTGAGCCGAACTGCAAAAGGATCATCTGAACAAACGCTGTGTTTGCGTCTATAGGTATGAATGCTGCAAATAGGCGGTTTTCCTCCGCGGTCCACTAAAACGTAGCCCCTATTAAAATATAGTGCCATTTGTCGTTAAAGGGACCTACTGCAAGTGATTTAAACAGGTATCTATGACCAAATCTGAAGTCTCGGCAAAAACAAAAGTGACTTGGGGTATTCTTGCCCTTCTAATCGCAGATATAGGTTGTTTACAGCACACGTTCCAGTGACTTGACCAGGACTTTCTCGCATAATGGTTAGCATGCTGTTTTTTCGCTATTATTGTTATCAACTTTACTGATCAGTGGACTCATCGCGTAACCTTACAACGAATGAGCATAGTATCGTAAAGAGAAAAATATAGACACAATGTCTGTGATTATTTGATTATATATTAAGTACTTACACACACAGTTGTTTACTCTTAAACTTACGTGTAATGCTCACAATAAGAAAAAAAAAAATGGCGAGTACTTTAAATAAACTTTTATCGACTTTTACCTTTTAGATCATCAAATGATTTTTATCGAATACTTAACGTATACTGTTAACAGTACTATTATCAATCGATACAAAGTGTTCTCAAGTTGACGCATGGAAACCGCATACAATGTAATATCGGATCAGCTTCGGTTTGCGGTTTCAGTAACTTAAAATTACCGGTGATTTTATACATACTTCGGTAGATTTCTAGATCACCAGCTGGGTTTTCCGTTTTATCAAGAATAATGTCCTTAGTCATTATGAGCTAAATCTTACGCTGAAAAAAACCAAACAGTATGCTTAAACGAAACGATACAACCCACATTTTTTTCGAACAAGACAGGTCAATTGTGGAACATTTTTCAATACATTATGATTACATTCTCTATCAAATTTATAGTTACAGCTTATATGGGTAATAATATGTGTTTGAATGTACTACATATACATTAGCATGTCGCATTGTTTATCACACAATGTCGCCATATATGTCATATAATGTTATATGTACCACTTGGGTCTATGATCTTCTGGTTTTGTTTGAAATAAAACTCAAAACTCAATTGATTTCAGATCGGCAGTAGTCAATCATTGAATAAGCGTATTCAACAACTTAGAACGGAAATACTTAAATTGCCTGTTAGGTATGGAACGCCACATTTACATATTATATGTTATTTGGTGTTTGTTTTTGAAATGGTAGATCTATATGGGAATATATTACCCGTCTTGATTTATATTACCCTCCCACATAAAAGAAACAAATACCAATTTTGTTACCCTTCCCTAGATTAGTAGATTCGGTTAATTTTAAATTTATTTAACGGCTGAACATAAGCAGACGTTCAAATGCCCATAATTACAACTTGTAATCAGTTCACACACAATCTCTTTTCTGATTGTTATCTAGCGCCCGCTTTTCATAACACGTATTCATAGCTTCTCATTAACATTTATGACGGGTCAGGCCTAGAAAAAATATGTTTGATTCAAAACAGGGTAGGTGGGAACAGTTTCTATTAAATTTACGGTTTTGCATATATGCTTTTGATTTGTATGAATGAATACATTTATTATGATATTCATAATGTCCTAATATACATGAACTTGTTGGCCCACAAGGCCAGATGCTTTTGTCAATATGTTTTAAGTTTCATGTGTAATATTTGTTGCATATGTCACAATAAGGTACCGTAGTGCATAATTTATTTTAGTTGGTGGGGTGCATGTTTTATTATTTCTTCTTTTTATATCAAACTTTTTTATCCTAGTTGTGATGCCATAATATTATAGTGAACGTACACTAGTAGCTCATGTAAAGAAACATTGAAATTAGTGACTTATAATGAAGTACTGAAACAGTTTGACATGATATCTTGCTCGTTGACGAAAAAAGCTGTGTGACAGATTCAGTGGAAATAAGGGAACTAAGAGTAGGGACGGACATTTTGGGGCGACTGATGGGGGTGGGTTTAGGATGGGTGTTCCCCTGCTTTTGGACGGGATTCGGGCTGTGCCCGGGAATATATTTCACATATCTATTATAAATGGTGCGATCTGATGCATTTCTCGGAACGATTTTTAACAACTGTTAGTAACCGAATTCTTGGAAATGTGCTGAACCACTGAGGGTTGAATAAACGTTGTTCAGGGTTCTTTTTACTTTACGATCGTTTCTGGAATGTAAAATTTCTAGGCTGATTTGGCTTTTCCATGTTTAAGCAGAAGCTGACATACTTGTTAATGTATCTAGATCTACAGTACAGAGTTTAGTCTTGTAATGTGTGCTGTATGTTGAACGGTTAATTAAAAGAGCATACTTTTTGTTTTCTTTGATGTTTATCATTATCACAATATTCAATTTCATGTAATATTTAAAATACACCTAAAGACACCGATTTGTGTGATTTTCACACGAAAATTACTTACCTTTGACGGCAGAATATGAGACACTAGGATTGCTTAATTACAAGTGTCTTTTATGTGTGCCATCTTTAGCAATTAACACATTCACGGTCATGGCTGACAATTAAAAGAAATATATTTTCAACTTGTCTTCTGTTATACTCATGGTATACGAAACAAGGACCAACCATGAAGTTGCATGATACTTTTTTTGTTTTACAGGCTCATTTTGGTGTCACACCGGTATTGTTTTGTCTCCGGGTCGTAGGGTGCTAAATTAGTCCCTAGTGAAAACTTCAACTTAAAAATTGCATGTGTATTTCTGATGAGAAAACATTGACTGCAGGCCATACTTTGCACGATGATTTTAATTCAGACTGTCTATCAATAGTTTACAGTGTTTAAATTGTTTTTTTATAGGATTACTTCTTCAGAGTGGATGAACACAGAACTAGAGGTCATCTGAGTCATTCGGCAAGAGTTAGACTAGTTACTAGTCTGATAAAATTTATGTTTTTTCAATATACTATATTTCATGCACTATTTCCAGTCTATTTTATATGATTTTGCTTTGTACACTGGGGCAGTTTTATACCTGAAACCGGCGCTGGATAGTAGACTGGCTCTAGAACAAAACTGATAGATATTCATTAGTAAAAGAGATATTTCAGGGCCTGGTGACCAGGCTAGGCAAGAGTGTACTGGGAAATGACCCAGTGACTGGTTGTATATTGAAATAGCGGGAAACTTGTTCGATAAGATTAGTGTTTTTGTGAGTGTTTTGGACGGTCAGTAGGTGTATTTTACAGAGGGACTATCAGAAAAACATCAGAAGTGCCTGTAGGACCAAAGGAGACTGTGGAACATATGCATTTTTATTCTATTTTTAATTGAGCAAAATGACTTCGGTGTAACACCTTTTACGTATTCTTTCCATATGTTTAATCAAGGTTAATACAACGCTCTAAAGCGGCAGTACTCGTAAAGCGTCTAATAACTGGGAAGAAATAAGAACCTAAAGAAAATATAACAAAAAGAAATTTTACCAAAAAGAAAAATAATGCTGACACGCAAAATATGTTCTAAGGTCGTGACAAAAAAATAGGATAGGTCGGGAAACCTGAAAAAAAACATTTCTTTCATGCCTCATAAAAGTGGGTCCTGGGCTACACGTTTTCGATACGGCGTGAATTTTAACATATTTTAACTTGTGTGTCAAGTAAAAATTGCCCAAATAAAGATTTTATGACAAAAATGTATTAGTTTACTTTCTAAACGATCTATTTAGATTTAAATAATCGATGCGAGCATTGACGCAGAGTTCGTCTGCAAAAGTAAAAACAAAATGACCGACACCGGCAACAACACAGGCTTTGACACTTTTCGACAGCTAAGTTGGGGATGAGAGTTGTATTTGCCACCCAAAAATGACTCGGAACAATTGGAAATTCCTCCTGACATTTCACAATGAAAGGATTTGACATTTAGATAGGCGAGTCATGACGTTGTTGTTGTCGCTGCTGCGGTTCAAAAGTGCAGTAGTTTCTTAATCAGGGGCGTAGTTTCCAGATGGCACAGCAGGCCAGAGCCTACAAATTGTTTGGAAAAAATAAAAAAAAACTTAAAAACACCAAAAATGCAATAAATATTTAGGGGATAGAAAGGTTATAGATTTTGTGTGCAGCAAACTCATCTGCTATGAATATAATCTTGTGCTTTATTGTTTAACATGTATGACAAAAATGAAAAAAAAAACTTTCAGTGGTAGGTAAGTCTCAGCACCTAAATTTAGATTCTAACACTGGACAAGACTGATTGTTCTTCTGAATGTTCAAAACCATGTTTTCTGGTCTGTCCAAGAGATTTCCCTCCTGGATATCCGACATTTGCGTATTGCTATGTCAATAGTTTCAATGTGTTTGGCCTTGCGACCTTTCTTCTTTTAATCTCACTCTCGTAGTACCTAAATCTATATGTTGTGTTGCGTATTCGGTCTCTGATATCTTTTATTTTTGTTCTACGTTGGAATTCAGCTCACTTTGAAAACGCTATGAATTAGTTTGGTTTATGTGTTGCACACGTTGCCAATATTGCAAGCACATGTAATCCAATATTAATGAATTTTAAAACTAGCCTTAAAATAGAACAAAGTTGTCAAGATTCATTTAGACCACAGGTGGAAGGAACATACCTTTGACTTTTTTTTCTTAAGCTAATGCTTTTTTCTATGCATTTTAAAATTGATATCAGAATAAATAAAAAAAAATTGAAAAAAAAAATTTTTTTTTCTTCATAGCTCTTTACTATATACAAGGTTCCCAACACACTCTGTATGAAAACAAGCATGTCGCTCTGAAAAACTCTTCGATTTCTTTCAAATTTGAGTTACGTTAAACAAATTTGAACGAATTCTAGAGAGAAATGATAGAGCTTTAAGAAAAAGTTTACTTCAATGGAAAATTCCAAGCCGTTTTCGTTCTACAAGCGAAAATGCCAAAGCTGTAGAGCGATTTTCGCTCAAACCAGAAAAATGTCACACATTTTCCAGACGGTGATTTTCACTAAATTCTCCAATACTATTGCGGTAATGCGACAGGAAACTATCAAAACATGCAATATATATGTTTAGACTTCAAATCATGTCGGAGATCGTACTTTTACTCAAAATGGGTTCGATGCTACGGCGGATTTTTCATTTTTTGTTGACTAAATGCTTTTACTTTCACTTTCAATCGCCTTCGGATATGTTTTGATAATGTCCTTGAATAGCTGTTACAAATCACTGCGCAACCTCTCGGACCTTCATGGCCGCTAATACATTTTGACAATTACAAAAACTGAAAAATCCGCTGTAGTATCGAACACATTGATGTAAAGGTACGATCTACGCCATGATTTGTAGTCTAATAATATATATTTCTTGTTTTAATGGTTGTCTTTCGCAGTACCGCAATATTAGTGGAGAATTTAGCGAAAATCACTGTCGGAATATGTGTGACATTTTTCTGGTTTTAGCGAAAATCGCTATATCAGCGTTGGTATTTTCCTTGTAGAATGAAAACGGCTTGGACTTTTCCATTGAAGTAAACTCTTTCTTAAAGCTCTATCATTTCTCTCAAGAATTCGTTCAAATTTGTTTAACGTAACTCAAATTTGAAAGAAATCGAAGAGTTTTTCAGAGCGACATGCTTGTTTTCATACAGAGTGTGTTGGGAACCTTGTATATAGTAAAGAGCTATGAAGAAAAAAAAATTTTTTTTTTCAATTTTTTTTTTTATTTATTCTGATATCAATTTTAAAATGCATAGAAAAAAGCATTAGATTAAGAAAAAAAGTCAAAGGTATGTTCCTTCCACCTGTGATTTAGACATGCGGTTATTTACGACAATGCACTTGTTTGTTATAAAACAATATTTGCTTTAAGTCATAGAGAACGGAAACACAAAAGTATCTGATATATCAGATACCACATGTTTTGCTTCCTCATCTGTTTTGTCATAGCTAATGAAATAGATCTATAATCTTGGCATGTAATGATTATGCTTTTGCAAATGTTTAAAACTGCATTACATAATTTGTCATGATATACATGTACTGAAAGACTCCATAATCTTTAAACCCCAGAAGTAAATGCATGTAGTTACTCTTAAAACCAGCATAACTTTAAACCAGCGTACCAGGGTCCCAAACAGTGAATGTTATATAAAAATAGCCTAATGACTATATATCAATAAGAAGGTAAACAACACAGTTCACACAAAGACCCAGTTTCAGCTTCAATTACTTCATACAGAATAGTTTATATTTATCAAAACCTATTGCATATATAGCCTAAGTAATTATATTTTCCGTAAACGTTTACTTCAAGGTCCAAATGCAAACCGTTTTGTAACAGCGACTGATAGTTTCCGAAATTTTTACCATTTTTCGCCAACTCGAATAAATCTCACACATTTCGGGTACGTCTATTTTCCAATGCGCAACCGTCACTGTGGACATACACAAGAACGGCACAACACTGCTACTTGAGCTCAGTATTCCATAGACATGTATTAGTGATGTGTAACCTAAACTTGGTAAGACCTGGACGATCGATGCGGTATGGAAACTAGTTTTTCCCAATATCAGTATGGCTGCATGTATATGTTTACAAAATATATCAACGAAATATTTGAACTAAAAAATTAAAGTAAAAATCACTGTATGGGTCCCTGGTACGCTACACTCACCTGAGTCCACACCCCCCTCCATGCCCCCCTCCCGGGAAGGGTTAATTTTGACTGTGGGTCATGATTTGAACAAACTTGGTAGAAGTCCAATAGGCGTTTTTGCATGCCAAATATCTAATCTCTAGGCCTTGTGGTTTCAGGGAAGAAGATTATTTAAGTTTTTCCTATATAAGCCTATGCAAAACCAAGTGACCCCTTCCGCCCCCCCCGCCCCCACGGGCAGGGTCATTTTGACCTAGGGGTCATGATTTGAACAATTTTGCTAGAGGTCCACTAGCAAATGCTACATGCCAAATATCTAAGCTCTAGGCCTTGTGGCTTCAGAGAAGATTTTTTAAAGTTCTCCCTATATAAGCCTTTGTAAAACTAAGTGACCCCCCGTGCAGGGTCAATTTTGATTCGGGGGTCATTATTTGAACAATCTTGGTAGAGGTCCACTAGACAATGCTACATACCAAATATCTCAGCTCTAGGCCTTGTGGTTTCAGAGAAGACGATTTTTAAAGTTTTTCCTATATAAAGCCTATGCAAAACTAAGTGACCATCCGTGCGGGGTCAATTTTGACCCGGGGGTCATAATTTGAACAATCTTGGTAGAAGTCTACTAGACAATGCTACATACGAAATATCTCAGCTCTAGGCCTTGTGGTTTCAGAGAAGACGATTTTTGAAGTTTTTCCTATATAAAGCCTATGCAAAACTAAGTGATCATCCGTGCGGGGTCAGTTTTTACCCGGGGTTCATAATTTGATCAATCTTGGTAGAGGTCTACTAGACAATGCTACATGCCAAATATCTAAACTTTAGGCCTTGTGGTTTCAGAAAAGAAGATTTTTTAAGTTTTTCCTATTTGTTGCCATAGCAACCAGAGTTCTGTATGGAATGGAATTCTTTGAACAAATCTGATAGAGCTTTATGCAAGGAACACTCCTGCAAAGTTTCATCAACATTGGCCCAGTGGTTTCAGAGAAGATGTCGTTTGAAGGAAATGGTGGAGGGACGGACGCCGGACGGAATGCGATCCTAACAGTTCACTCTGGCACTTTGTCAGACCTCAAATACTTATAAGATATGTATTTTATTGTAAGTTTTTACCTGTTGTTTTCTCCATCCGTCCGCCTAGAATTATCCTAACGATGATTAACAGTTTTTGCCAAGTTATATATTCTCATATAATTTTTAATTGATTTTATGAGCAAATGAATGTTAACTAAACAAAAATGTTCTACCATGTCAAAAACTCAAATTATTATAGTCTTTATTTTTCCGTCAAAATATGCACACGAATGCAGCTGTGACGATACAGAATCTCAAATCCCTGGATACTGACTGTGTGCCTACAAATTGTATTTGCCCAGCTACGCCCTTCCTACTATTCTACAATACATAAGATCTAATATGAATTAAATTGTTTAAAACTTTAGCGTACTTGAACTGATCAGAAAAGTACCTATGCATAACAGTTTTCAAGTCCGTCCTGATGTCACCTGACACTGATGATGATCACCAGGCTGATGATCGTGTACCGGACAACTTTACTTTAGATTCAGAGCACGTCACCATTCAAAAACACTGAGAAGTGAAAAGGAAAATTGTATCCAAGACTTAAATCAACGAAATCATTTAATTTTTTTATCTAAATGTAGTAATCCAGTCAAAATTTGGTACATGTTTAAAGACTTCGGTCAAGCGGCCATATGCATTATGATAAATGGTGATATGATATGAGGCATTATGACAACCAAATTAATGCGCGACTAAATATCAAAATAGAATCCGGGTAACTGATCACTATATAATTTAAAACGAATGTCAACTAAAGAAACAATCAAGATTATAGTAAGTTGTAATTGTAAGAATTGAATGTGTATTTTTTTTTCATTTCAACGAGTTATGAACTATCAGAAGTTTTACACCTAATTTTTACATGAACACCTTCGGGGTTTATGCAAATTAGGGGTAAAAATTCTGACAGTTCATACCTCGATGAAATGCAGAGAAACACATTGAATTCTACTTTCTATTGAATGTAAAACTGTGACTTGTATACATCGTGTACCAGACACAAAGTTTATCACAGACACAAAGATTTAACTCGAACAATCAATGTTTACAAACTAACGGAACTGCTTTCTTACAGCGTGATAACTCATTATTTTACAAGAAAGATATTTAAGTACATGTACTGACAAGTTGTTGCAACTCTATTATATCTGATACATCTCGAACTGTTTTTCTTTAAAACCAGTATTTTCTAGTTGTAACAAGATAACTATCTTCGATTCCTTAACGGATCTATATTGTATGACAGCTAGTGAACGCTTACTGTATTTTGCGGTATCTTCAAGTACATAGTGGACAGTGTGATTACAACATTAAACAGTTTCATCTTATATATTTACAGAACTATCAACACATAACTGTTAATTATTGAAACATATAAATAATCCTGTTTATACATTGATTTCTGTAATTTAAGGTATCTCTTATGTTGGTTCATCATTCCAGTTTAGAGACTGTCCCGGATTTCTCCAGAATTCACAGACTTCTAGCTAATCTTGCATGTAATTTTATATGACCACAGGCAATAAAACACCAATTAATCTCAGCAGGTCATGATGTTTGGGCAGCAATGCCAGGTAGAGATAAAGTTAGACCCTTGTACCAGGAGAAGGAAGAAAAACGCTTGTGTTCTGTAGGTGAAGTTTTATGTTGTGTTAAACTATATTGAAGCAAAATTCACAATTAATTTTGCATACATATGCATAGCTGCTCCTATTCCTTATACTACAAGAAAGTAATCTTCATAATTTTATTTCACAACAATGCCAAGATAAATCATATTTAGCTTCTAAAAACATGCTGAAATAGGGAAAGGTTGGAAAGATATTACATTTTCAAGATACTTTTATTTAATTTTGTTGAGCATCTCTGTGCTGGAAGATGCTGCATAAGCTAAAATGTGACCAACAAACAAACAAACAAGAGGGCCATAATGGCCCTTTATCGCTCACCCGAGTACAACTGCTTTTAAAAAAGTTGCTAGAAATCATCGAAACAACCTTTCTGACAAATTTCCAGGATATTTGGGCTGAAAATGTTACCTCTAGAGTGTTAACAAGGTTTTTCCATATTTGGGCTCTGTGACCTAGTTTTTGACCCCAGATGACCCATATTCGAACTTGAGCTAGAAATCATAGAAACAACCTTTCTGACAAATTTCCAGGATATTTGGGCTGAAAATGTTACCTCTAGAGTAGTAACAAGGCTTTTCCATATTTGGGCTCTGTGACCTAGTTTTTGACCCCAGATGACCCATATTGAAACTTGAGCTAGAAATCATTGAAACAACCTTTCTGACAAATTTCAAGGATATTTGGGCTGAAAATGTAACCTCTAAAGTGTAAACAAGGTGTTTCCACATTTGGGCTCTGTGACCTAGGTTTTGACCCCAGATGATCCATATTCGAACTTGAGCTAGAAATCATCAAAACAACCTTTCCGACAAATTTCCAGGATATTTGGGCTGAAAATGTTACCTCTAGAGTGTTAACAAGGTTTTTCCATATTCAGGCTGTGTGACCTAGTTTTTGACCCCAGATGACCCATATTCAAACTTGAGCTAGAAATCATCGAAACAACCTCTCTGACAAATTTCAAGGATATCTGGGCTGAAAATGTAACATCTAGAGTGTTAACAAGGTTTTTCCATATTTGGGCTCTGTGACCTAGTTTTTGACCCGAGATAACCCATATTCGAACTTGGGCTAGAAATCATCAAAACAACCTTTTCGACAAATTTCCAGGATATTTGGGCTGAAAATGTTACCCCTAGAGTGTTAACAATGTTTTTCGATATTCAGGCTGTGTGACCTAGTTTTTAACCACAGATGACCCATATTCGAACTTGAGCTAGAAATCATAGAAACAACCTTTCTGACAAATTTCCAGGATATTTGGGCTGAAAATGTTACCTCTAGAGTGTTAACAAGGTTTTTCCATATTTGGGCTGTGTGACCTAGTTTTTGACCCCAGGTGACCCATATTAAAACTTCAGCTAGAAATCAACCAAACAACCTTTCTGACAAATTGCCAGGATATTTGGACTGAAACAGTAGCCTCTAGAGCCTTAACAAGATTTTTTCTATTTTTTGGGCCATGTGACCTAGTTTTTCATCCGAGATGACCCATATTCGAACTCGTCCGAGTAATCCGAGTAAAATAATGTTCGATCATTTTATAAGGAGATATTTTGTCAAACAATAGTATGTTGTTTATCTATAATAATGATATTGTGGTTATGGTGCAGTCCCTCAATCTGGGTCCTCTTTTAATACATTCAATTATATTGGTTAATTCCAAATTATGAATAAATATTTCACTCTTAGAGTTATATTACCCTCCAAAGTGGTCATCTTGAGTTTAAACAAGAGCTGCCCCCGAAAGAGGTGTCTCACAGTCTGTGTCCTCTCCATGTGCTCAACAATTGTGCCATGTAATTTTTTTTTTTTTTTTTTTTTTTTTTTTTGAGGCCCAAAAACGGGTAACCTCGTTTATTTGTTCTCTCGATAATCAAAGATACATACATGTTTGAATATATACAATGCACAATTTCATAAATTCAATTCATTAAATACATTAATTAAATTATAAATTGTAGGATACCCGTTTCGATTTTCGAGAGAAACGTAGAAAAACATAGACAGACTCGCTCACATTTGAACCCACCCTTACGCACACACGCACACACACACGCACACACACACAAGTATTTTGCCAGTTATTTGTAGAATTATATTAATATAAAAATCTTTTTTATTTTCGCTCTGTAAGCTAGTAATTTCCTAGGGAAAATAGATTTTGTTTCATATGAATTGTGTCAAATTCGAATGAACACCTATAACCACATTCACCACGATCATTTAATTGAAGAGGAAAAATGTTACAATTTAAATATATTTTTGAGTTTGTCCCATGTCCTTTCAAAATTTTCTAGTTTATTTAAGGTCACAGCTGTTTGTCTGTGAGTGTTGTACTGATGGTTAATAAAGTCCTGGCAACTGAAACTGACGGGTTCTTATCATTCATTTTACAGTAGTAAATATACTTTTTAAAAATAAGAACGAGAAGGTTTAATTGTGTACTCATTTGGAGTCTATGAACCCAAGAATAAATGTTTTACATGTCAAATCTACTTGTTGATTTGATCTTGAATGAAAATCGAAACAGCAGGGCAGTTCCAGAACAGGTGCTCTATACTTTCGCTACTAGTTTTACAAAATGTACAGTTTGGATTACCTTTATAATTTATTTTAAATAAAAGTTCATTAGTTCCTAAGATTCTATGTATTATTCTGTATAGAAACCATTGTATATTAGTGTCTCTGGTAATTTTAAAAGGAAGTGAAAATATCTTCTTCCATTCACCTTCTTTGATTTTAAGCTCAAAGTTCTGTTGCCATTTCAATTTACAAGAAGGTTCATGGATATTAGTTTTTAGGATGTTATGCATTGGTTGTGAACCTTTCGGGTATTTTAAAATATTATTGAAATTTGGTGGAATTAATGGTCGAACTATTTGCTTGTCAAATACATAATCTATCTTTTTAAGGTAGTTGGTCACAGAAAGTGCAAGACCCTTAAAATGTACAAAATTTGCATTTAAGCTGTATACATGATTGAACTCGTAAACACTGTAAAATTTTCCATCTGGTTTCATTATTCTCCTATACAATGAACACCAGACTAGAACCATGATTTTAAAAAGACATTTTTACCACCAATTAAAATGTTTGCATTATAAAAAAGAGGATATCTTAGGATATTTTTATGATCAACATCTTGGCAACTATTCAGTTTTATGTACGCGTTTAGAGTATATCCAAAATATGATTGTTATAGACCATACTATTGTTTTTGGATAATGAACACCGCAATTTAGCAATTTATTTATGTTAATTAATTTGTTAACAATATTTAACTATTTTCCATTGTTGTCCGTTTTGATAGAAAAGAACTAGTATCAACCATACCAAGTCCACCTTCTGAAAAGCTTTTTGTTAAAAGATCTTTCTTTACTTTACTTTGACCTTGCCAAATGAAGTCGTAGATTAAGCCGTTGATTATTTTAATGTAAACATCTAGTGGGTCGGGCAAGGCGATGAATAGATGATTAAAAAGCGAAAGAAGTTTTAATCACAACGATCCTACCTTAATGGCGTAATGGTTCGTCTTTTCCAATTTTTAATAATTGATTCCGATTTTTTGGGTTTTTCTTTGTAATAAAGGTCAATCATTTTGGTCAGATCTACGTAAAATTTGATACTAAGCATGTTAAAACTATGTTGATTCCAAGTTAGTTTCTATTTAGTTTTAATACTGTTTGAACTATATTTTTCTTTTCCTATCCAAACAACCTTTGTCTTATCAACATTAACTTTAAGGTCTGAAAGAGCAGTGAATGTGGATACGGTTTCTAGTGTTTCATTTAAGGAAGAGGCCGAAATCTAAAATTATTGTTGTATCATCAGCAAATTGGGACAGTTTGTGTTCCAGGTCATTTACTTTCATACCTTTAATTTTATCATTAGATCTTATTTTCAGGGACAGTATTTCAGTACATAAAAGAAAGATGTAACAACTCAAAGAATCACCCTGACGACAGCCACGCTGGACTGGGAAAAAATTAGATACATTAAAAAAACACTCTGACAAATAGCAGAAGCTCCATCTTTATAAAATATATCAAACCATCTTTTTATTTCATCACCAAAGTTAAAACAGGTTAAGGTTTTATGAACGAAAAACCAAAACAATGAGTCGAAGGCTTTTTCGAAGTCTATCACAAGTAGCAGACCAGGAATATTGTTTTCTCCATTACATTGCATTAAATCGAAAATAAGTCTTGTATTTTCTCCAATAAAGCTTCCCTTTAAAAATCCTGTTTGGTCACCATTTATCAATCTTTCTAAATATCTTTTAATTATGTTTGCCATACAGCCTATCCCAATCTTGTAGACTGTGTTATGTAACGTAACTGGACGCCATTTTTTTAAGAATTGTTTTGGTTTATCTCTCTCTGGAATACATGTTATAATACCTTGTGTTTGAGTTATTGATAATTCCCCTGAAATAAAGGCATGGTTCAGAGCTCTGCAAACAAACGAACCTATTTTGTTCCAAAAAACCTTACAAAAATCAGCAGAAAACCTGATAATCCTGGACTTTTATTGTTGGTCATGTTCTTTAAAACTATAGTTGCTTCTTCGATTTTTATTTTACCTGCAATGGCTTCTGATTCAATGTTAGAGAGTGTTGGGAGTTTTAATATTTGTGTAAAGTTTATAAACTCGTTATCGTCAATATCTTTATTTGGTGATTTGTACAACGTTTCGTAAAATCTGGCAGTTTCACACAGTATCTCTTTTTGATCTGTAACTAAACTTCCATCGTCCTTAACAATCTTCTTAATTGTTATATTTACATAATTGTTTTTTTCCCAAATTACAGAAAGGTTTACTGGGCTTTTCCCATCAATTATCCAATCTACTTTCGATCTTAACAAATAGCCTTGCAACTTATTACCTTGAATTTCCTTCAGTTCAATTGTTCAAGTGTCTCAAAACATTTGTTTCAGTTTCTTCTACTATTTGTATTTCGTTTTTAATCTCAGTCTCTCTTTGAATATTAGATTTGTTCTTATACATGTATGTACTATTTGATATGGATTTCCCTCCTCTTAGTTCCATAAGACTTAGTAAGGTTTCTAAATATAGTTGGTCATTTATACTAAATTGTTCTTTGCTTTTGGGTATGTTTTCAATATATCACCTTCGTCACTCTTTCTGTTAATTACATCAACGTAATGTTTATCTTTTAGTAGTGAGTTATCATGCTTCCAGAGCCCTTTACCTGCCTTAAGTCATCTAATTTTAATTTCATCATAACAATCGAATGATCGGATTGAAAACTAGGTTTTACAGATATGTCTGAATATGTCGTTGTAAGAATGGAGGTAAACAGGAAAAAGTCTAATCTTGCTTGTTGTAGCGGATGTGTTTTTCTCCAAGTATATCTTTTAATATTAGGGAAAAATCTCTAAACGGGTCTGCCAGGTTCTTTTCTTTCATATGATGTAAAAGGTTGATTCGTACTTTTTAATTATTTATGTTCTTATAATTGTTATAATCTAAATCAGGGTTTTGTACTAGATTACAGTCTCCACAAAAACAGTCCGAGTCATTTCCAATATTATCAATGATTTGGAAGATTTCATCATAAAAAGACGGACTGTCAGAATTGGGTTCATATAACGATACCAATGTAAATCTTATGTCTCCAACATTTAAGTCTAGTATGACATAATTTCCCAAATCATCAACTACAGCTTAATTTATTTTATAGTCTATTGTTTTTGTAAGCATTAGTATAACGCCTTTTTGCGTTAGAGGTTGAACAGCTCAAACTACATTCCACATCCCACTGACTATAAAGACTGTTATACTGAGTTTGAAGAAAGTGAGTGTCTTGAAAAAATACCACATTTCATTTCTTTTATATACTGAACTATTCATAACATTTTCTTTATACCTTGCAGGCCTCCACAATTTAATGATAATATTTTTTATTATTTTATTTGAAATAAAGATATATATATAACTGTGCCTACAGAGTCATAAAACGTGTATAAAGGTAGGAAAGACCATATCAGCGTTACTGGAATTTCAAATAGAACGACAAAAACAGAATGCAATAAGTACAAAATGGTCAAAACCATAGCAGAAAATAAAACAATGATCTAACATGTTCATGAAACAAAACAAATGAATTGAAGCATTTGAACTCAAAAGGTACACACACCCCCATATATATAATTCAATCGTTAATATTTGGATTATATAGTACATTACATCTTTTGAAATTAAATCCCAAGAGTTACTACTTATGGCTATATTTTATTACTTCCTAACTACAAAGTTTTCTCCCCTTATTCTGATCGACAAAGATAAAGAAACTTCTCAAAAACGAAAAAAGATAAAAAATAAAATATAAAAAACTATTGGAGAAGTTTCTACGCTTTGTCAGCTTTACTTGTTTACATTTTGTTGACTTATTTAAAACAATCAACTCCTCCCTTTTATAAATGAAAGTCAGCAACTTGTAACTCAATAGTACTGGCACAGTTTCGGCAGTTTGTAAAAAGAAATAACTGTGGATGAAAGAAACCGAAATTACCAGAGCTATTTTCTATACCTGCTCTTTTTTATGTACTAAGTAATAATAATAACTGTGTTGAGTTAAATATAACAAATGCACAATGAATTGGAAAAAGATTATGTACACGGAACATTTTAAATAATGGGACAAAACATTGCAGCTATACAAGATATATTATGTGACAGACATTTAGCAAATGAATACACAATAAAATTGAAAGCTTTTGTACACGGAACATTTTAAATAATGGGACAAAACTTTTGCAGCTATGCAAGATCTATGATGAGATAGACATTTAGCAACACAAATTATATTTTATCGTAATGTACTTAGAACTTTTAACTTAGTACATTCTTAATTCAATGACATGTGGTTGGTTAAATGACAAAAAACGGACCAGTTAATTGAAAATAGAAGAACAGTGGTATTCTATTAAATGAGAAATAATATATATGAATTTTTTTTATAAATGAACAGTTTAGCTCTCTAGATAAAACATATATCCATGGTCACTGAAGTGACGGATTTCGCAAGAGATGTGTTCAAAATATTCAGGAGTTTTTCCACTTTGGATGTCAACCTGAAACATTTTACGTGATTAGCTATGAACGAGCAGTCCTATTTTCATTGGGATTTATTCCGAACGCCAATACATAGCCCATCTTTCGCTATGGGTGCTTCGTTCTTGGATATAAGGTTGGTTGTGACATTTTTCAATCCACTGGGGGATAATTTTTAATAGATCAATTGTTCGTAATAGTTTGTAAAATTGAAATTGGGCGTTTGAAAAAACAAAAGAAAATTTTAGTTTTGTTCATAATCTCAATTCAATTCTCAATTCTTTATTTACACTCATTTCATGTAGGTACATGACATAAAGAGGTGTACAATTATTCACATTTGATAAACATGCAAAGCTCGTAAGAACATGTATCATCAATATACATCATTAAACAGACAATTCCAATATACATGTATTATTATTAATTCTCACACTGCGGGAGAGTAACAATATATAATATAATCAGATTGAGAAGGCTGTCTCTCACCTGTGTTTACTGCTTATACATTGTATTTTGTCTATCTATACATGGTATATTTTGCATAAATATATACGACTATAACAGTATTTACTTAAATATTTGAATTATTTTCTTGATAAAAATACATATTTTTCTATATTCAGTAGTATTACATCTCTTATTTAACAGTGCCTCGAAGTTTAATATATTTGGAAATCTATAATATTTTGTTTTTATATATTGTTTTCTAATATCAATAAGATAGCTACATTCTAAAAGATAGTGGAACTCATCTCCTATACTCAAATTACAAAGTGTACATTTTCTTTCTGACAAAGGAATTCTATTCCAATTACCAGTTTCTACGGGCATTTTATGATTTCGTGTTCTGAATTTGATCACATATTTTAGATATTTTGTCGGCGTATACAGTAAATATTTTCAAACCAAAACCAAATTCTTTTTTAATAGTCTATAATTCGAACCATTGCTAGAGTGTTATTTTCAAGGATACCACTCATTAATTGAGAATAAATCAGACTTTTAAATTTTGATAGGGCCAAATTGATATCAATAAACATTTTATTTGGACTTAAAATCTTGAAATGTTGATAAAACATAATCGTACTTGTAAGTACATATAAATTATATCAAATTTGTCATAACTTATTAAAAGAATCAACTGTCCTTGAGTCGGGTAAACTTATTTCGTCCTTCAAGGGCCACTCCTGTCTCGAGTTACAGACCAACACAGTAAATTACCAAGATTTAACACTGAATCTAAATTGTTTGACAATTCTTTCTCATAAATGTCGCTTCTCTGATAAAATACACAATGATATACACAAAGCGTCAATAAAAGTATAATAAATCGGTAAGCACTTACATTTAGAGCTCTGACCTTGATTCTGTAAACGATTCAAAATTACTGCCTCGGCAACCCCGAAAAAAATCCCCCCCCTTATCGTATTCACAGAAAGCTTTTAGGAGATAAAGATCGAACATCGCCAAAACTAACGCAATAGGTTATTACTTAGGGCAGCGGGAAGGACATAAAACAACAAAAAAATAATGTGAGGGAAAATGTGTTAAATGGTGGTAAAAATCAGAATAAGCCGCATGTTAAAAAATGTTCGACTCAGTGACGAAATCGACAAAGCAAGGAATTACCCCCCACCCCCTCGAAAAACGAAAATTAAAAACCATAGTAACAAAAGACATTTACATGTAAAAACATTAAGTTTATATGTAGATAAGGGATTGTTACCCTGTCTAACTAAACAAATATACTGATTACAGGATTTCAGGGCATGTATTATTAAACCTTCCTATACTTTGATTACCATATCGCTTGTTAAAATTTTTACTCCTCTTGGGGTCTAAGTGCTTTTCTTATTTCTATAAGGAGAATTACTAACTCAACATTTTGATAAATTAATTTGATAATAAGAAGAATTATTAAAGGGAAATCAATATTTAAGATTATTTAATCCTACATTGTACCAGTATGTTTTATTTACTTCGAAGATATAACAACCAAGATACCGATATAAACGACGTGATATATTAATTATAATAAGGATTAAATGACAACAAGAAAGCAATGTACCATTCTGTTTTTCCTGTCTATTAGTCTTTGACATTTTCAAGAGCGGAACGGTTGCACTTTGAGAGAAATTAAAACTGTATAGCCCAGACTGTAATTTCAGATTCTAACTTGAAGACGTATACAAAAGCTTTCGGAAGTTTTGAGTGCAGGACTTTATTTGCTCAGACACAGAGATCAAGACAGGTTTTATTTTGAGTTAGGTACTTTATTTAATTTTTACCTTAAGCTGTCATGAGATTTTTATATTTTTATTGACAGTCATAACATTTAATCTAATTGCAGATAATTTTGAAACGAACTGGTTTACATAACACGATAATACAAAAAAAGAAAGGGCTATTAAAACAGAACATAAATCATGGTTTGTTATACAGGTAACTGAAACAATTGAAGAGGCTTTGTTAAACTGCATTCCTCAAAACATCTTTTCGTATTTTGGTAAAGTTATATAAGCTAATTTTTAAATAAATCTATCATTTCTTAAAAACTGATTTTGATGTTTAAAGGAAATGTCAAAAGTCAGATTTGTCAGGAGAAAAGATGGCCATGCCTTCATAAAGCCATGGTGTGTGCTTGAGTCTGCTTGCTGATCAAATAGCCTAGTATTCAGATCTATAAAATGTTGACTGAATGATTACACTGCTAAATCTGTAATTCGAAATCTTACTCTTAACAAGATACATATATTATGTGAAAGTTGACGATAGTACTTGTTAATAGTATTTTTAATGAAAAAAATATGGGTAGATCTACGCCCGATGTTTTACGCAGCGATCGAATCTTAAAATGGCTTACCATAAATCTGGGATCAATTCAAATAATGCTAAAATGATTGGGTTACGAAATCTGGAAAGTCCAGTATACATCAGTAAGACTAGCAAGATCATACGAGTTCTAGTTTGCCTACTAGTGAGTAAACGAAACAGTTCTCGATAGCAGTACATTTGGATATCATCTTTGTCTACCGTGTAAGCTTCATCCACCCCGACCAAAGCCCTATACATTTCTCGCTGTGTAAAATGCCCTTACAGTATTCAGTGTGGGGTGCAAGGCACATTTAGCTACCCTGACAAGTAAAAAGTCTGACTCGAGAGATTCAAAAGGCTGTAAGTATTTCATTTTAGGTCTATTATAAACGTTGAAATATAGCTTATTCTAAGGAAACAGTCTTTCCATAGATTATAATCTTTTCTTCACCAGTTTAATCGGTTTGGTCCTCCAAAATGAGGCAAATGGTCAAATTTGAGAAATTTTGGGAGCTAATGTGACAAGTGTTCATAGAAGTTTGTAACTCCAGCCCATTACTATGTACATAAACAATGTTTCTATCAGTCAACGAGAGTTCACATGGATAATTCGCATCTGAAAATGATTAAAACGACTTACACGCCAAAAAAGGTAAATATTTGTTCTTTTGAAAATGGGCTACGGTGCAAGCAAATTTAGTAAGGGCTAATGCGATGTGTCACTTTAGAGTACGGTGCAAAAGTTATTTCCAACTGATTGTATTCCTTTGGGATATAATAATCCTCAATTGATAAGAATATGAAAATAAATTGATTTGCAGATTGTGCGACAAATGATGAACTGGCACTCGTGAATATTTTGCATGCGGTCGGTAATCTTCTTGTTATAACCGTGATTTATGTCTCAAAACTCCTACTGAGACACGATATAATATTTAGTTTTCAACTTGTTAAAATGCGCACTTAGGTTCCCTTTTAGCGAAGTTTCCAAATACACCTGATATAAAATAGCATATACATGTTCAATTTTGCTTGTTTCTTTCCAGAATCATGCGGACTCAAAAACACTACTTTCACTAGGAAAAGGAAGTCAACGGGACACAGAAGAGGCGGGTCATTAACACCTATTCTCTACCATCATGGATAAAAATAGAGGATGAATATGCCATGGAGTATCAAGTATCAGCCATAAAGCAAAGAGCCGTATTTACCCTGAAGTCCCTGTTCATGCCCCTGAACTATTAATATATTATGGCCACTGAAACATACCAATTCGAAACGTAACAGAGTAATAAAGAGAACGGCCTCTGTTACAAAAAAATAAGCTCAGAGACAAGTTCAAAAAGATGTGGAAAACACCATCAAAATTACCATGCACCAAAAGGTCAAAGATCACTGTGGCATTACGGGTACACTGAAAATGAAAGACCAAACATTCAAGAATCATCCTAAAACAAAAGTGATGGGAATTCAAAACAAACAGGGGCATCGTTGACCAGTGATGGAGATTTCGATTGTTTCCCACTATTGAAAATAGGCACACCACTGTGTCTGAAATGATTGACATGGTTCCAGATGTTATGGAAGGCATTGGTCAAAAGAAGGACAGGACAAAGAGGAGGTCTTGATCGCTTTAAACAAGGAGGCTTGGAGAAAAGTAGCTAAATCTAGAAAGACAGCATTGTCGTTAGGAATGGTTGATTGTGTTCTAGAGCCGATGACAGTTCTTATAGTAAATATTCTCCCCACTTGAGGGGGAAGGTGGAAATGAAACAAGGGCAATATAACAGCGATTTCAGGGAAGCTGATTTATGTAAAAACATTAGAGAATGGTGGCGGCAGAAGATGAGACAGGAATTCCTGCCCATGAAGGTTAAACCATTAAAGGGGCACTTCACTTCAAGCAGCAGTGCTGACTTGCCAAAGTTTCCGCCTCAGGAATGTTCATAAACGGGTGGCCGGGACACAGCTTTAAAGGAATAATAGCCAGCATCGATGCTAAAACGGATTCTTTAAATCTCACGCCCAATAACAGATACAACGTAAGGGCTTTTTCCAGTATGATGTAGACCTTCTTCTCGGAACTTACCTTATACGACCGACGAGGCCAGGGAACCGTGACAAGTCAAGAATTTGGGCAGTATATAGATACTCACGATAGAAAAAGCTTCATATGAGATTGGACCCAACAGGTATTTTAAATGGATAATCAATTCCAAATATGTGTTTGATTTCCTCTTTAGAAATGGAATCAAAATTATAGATTGACCTCAAAATATAAGCAAGTGCGTGTAACTTATATCATTAAATGTTCATGCTTATTAAATCTCTAATTTATATTTTAATATTCAAACTTTCATGCGATGAACACAATTGTATATCTATTAAATCCTTAGGTAAACTTTGAAAAGATAATTAATTTTTAAGAATAATTTTATTTTACGATATTTCAATACTGCATCTGGCTTTTCATTTGATACAGAAATTCTCTATTGCGCTCTGATGCGTACTACGGTATAAATTTACGGCATTGACTTGCGTAGTTGAGTAAAACAATTGGTTTAATATAAAACATAGTTAAAGACAAGAAATGTACACACATTCTAAACTGAAATATGCCATCGGTTAGCATTCTCATTTACGATACAGTTCGCGTATGCTGTTCCACAGACGGAAAGTGTATAAACTTGTAGGGAAGCACAACCAAACAGTTTCACCCTAGACAGACAGTTGTGAAGACCACGACGAAAATGGTACAAGTACAGTGAGGTAATTGTATGGTTCAACATCTCAACCCCACTGATTTATTTTAACAATTTAACAAATCTAGATATTGGACCAGTCATTATATATGGTATAGCTTATTACGAGGTTGTTCTATTATTAATAGTATCATTACGCCATTGTTGCATTGCTGGCGCATAGTGACGGCATTCTACATGTTATTGTTGCCGTATTTCAGGGGTAATATGGCTCTCAAAAATGAAATAGTTTCAGCTGACGGTAGAAGCTGTATAATGTACTTAAATGCCTTGTGCAATCAAATCACAAAACACATCTGAGTAAATTAATACGGTTGACAGAACCTTTTCAAGCAAAATACACCGACATCCGTGAG
The DNA here is from genome assembly GCA_022818135.1 of Saxidomus purpurata. Classification (NCBI taxonomy): domain Eukaryota; kingdom Metazoa; phylum Mollusca; class Bivalvia; order Venerida; family Veneridae; genus Saxidomus; species Saxidomus purpurata. The sequence goes on along the minus strand of JAFMSR010000202.1, from coordinate 3,945 downwards.
AAATACCTGTATACTATAACGGACATACCTGTAATTAAAACTATATGCATAGATACCTATCATAGTGCAATTGTCGTAGAAACAGTATGTTAGCTTGGTTGACATATCAGTCTATGAATTGCAGGCTCGAACTATTAGTTTTGTGTTTTGTGTAACAGACAACATAAAAGGCATTTCATTAATGGAATTCGGAGGAAATGACATTATAAAATGATTCATGATTTTGCAGAGACCATGAATTTGACGACGCTGGCTGACTTCGCATTAAGCCAAAGACAAAGGAGGCGAAGACGGAGCAGAGTAGAATGCGACAGCCAGGGGCACGTTAGGGGTACGTTGGGAAACTGCAAGACGAAATGAAAGCAAAATCCTGCCAACGTACAGACCGGGTCTTGATATGAAGACATTTAAAATAATTAAGGTAATAATGAGGTTACGTTTTCAAACAACATCTACACAGTTGATTTGATAAAATTATAGTTTAAATATACACATTCTCAGTTAAAAATATGATAACAGTTAACATTCTCATTTTACAGAGAGTTTCTCGTATACAACTTCCAGACGGAATTGTAGGGCAGTACAACCCAACAGTTTCACCCCCAGATAGACATGGAGAAAATGTTAGTCATATAATATTTATACCACTGAAGTTTTTTTATTTTTCATATAATTATTGAATGTACAAGCTTATTTGATTTAAAAGTTATAGTATTTTATCCAAATGTTTGTATGAAAATAGTTTATCTTTTAAAGTCCCAGTGCATCATTGGGTGCAACAAGACATGTGCTCTAAAGATGTCTTACCGGCAAATTAATCTCTATTTGCCCGGAAAAAGCATTCCTAAATTACTTTTTGCAAGATAAGAAACAGTATTTGACAACAATTGCTGTTGAAAAACTACAGAATTATGAAAGAAAAATATACAGAAACTCCGTATATATCGACTCCGATATAACGTAACTCGGATATAGCGAACAATTTTTTGGGGCCCGATTTTTTCCTTCTTTGTTTAATGTAAAAATATACTGTTATATCGTACTCCGGTTATATGAAACTGATATATATAACCTTTTTTCTGGCCCAACAATGATAAATGCAGTAAAGTAGTCGTATATATCGAACTGCAATATGTTCCGAAAAGTTAAAAATCTATTGATTTTACATTTTTTTTTTGCCGTCTCCATTGTATTTTTCATAGCACATTTGTAGCTATTATTAATAAAGGCAAATCATTACATATATTACCTTTTGGTAAACTAGTTAAATGAGAGTACAAACATAATTACTAATTACGATATTCAAGTAATAATACTTTACGTAAATAATTGTGAGCGGTTTCTTTAAAAGCATGCAGACGGGATGAAATCCATGTTGGGAAAAGTACCTTGTTAAATATTTCAAGTTTTAGGCCAATGAGCGAAAATCAGCTTTCTTCAATTGTATATGTTTAAGTATTGCCAATTAAAACAAGAACCGTTTTTAATGTTTTATTAATACATGCAATGATTTACATAGGTTTGCGAATATAGAAAAGGATAACGTTTTATAGGAGGTGGAAAAATCAAAAAGCAACTAAATCTTTAAGTTGATGGTTAGGATTTTTATTACATTTGACTATAAAACTACTTGTTAGATATAGATTTAAGTTGATATATATACATCATATAAGGAACTTGTTCGATATACGGATATAAGGAACTCGATATAAGGAACAAATTTGATAGGTCCGTGAGTTCGTTATAAGCGGAGTTTACTGTATATCAGAACTGTTTAAATAGAACACTATACCGTCTTTAGGTATTGGTAAAGATGTAATCATTTACTAATGTGTATCTTAAGGCAATGGAACTTTAAACGTTTTCAGTATCCTGAAAGGGTCGTCTTCTTGCTTTAAGTTGGTAAATGATAAAACACCCAGTGTACATGTTTTCCATATTTTTAATGTAACTTTAAATAAAACACGAAGGAAACAGAAAACTTTATCACAGTTGATTTCTATTATCACAGCTAGTTAAGGAAAGTGCCAACAAAAAAGTGATTTTCAGTAGGAAGATATGGTTTTATATAATGTTTTAAAGATAATGTCTTAAACGTATGATCTATTTTCTAAAACTGTAACGACGTATCATTTACATGGTTGAAGGATTATCTTGAACCGAATCAAAACACGAATCACATACAAATCATAGCAATAAATTATAAATCACAATTCTGAAAATGATTGCACAAAATCATATAATCAATCTCATATTTCTATCAACGCATAGAAAACTGTTAAAGTAAACCAAAACACATTTCTAAATGATAACAAACTGAAACCAAGCTTACGCTAAGGCAGTGGAAAACATCTTATAAAATAGCATTGTCTTATTATAGGTAGAAATCTCTGCTAATATTGTAGTATCAGCATAAAATATTTTGAGCAAAAATGATCGATTCATAAATTTACAAAACTTATCTGATTGTATTGAAACCGGTTATTTGTGGTATTGAAATTGTAAATTCGTCACTAAAAGGTCAGTGCAAATGATATTTGATAATTGTCAGTCATTTGTTTATAAAAGGGTGCTACCTTATACCTAAATAAGAGCTTTTCCATAAATTTTTTAATGTCGTAAAGATTGATTTAGTACCAACAATTTCCATTGAAAAGTAAAATTTACAAAAACTGAAAACATTTAATAACAATGGCAAAATACAACCTAAGGCTATACATAAAATTGACACTGTATACTGTGATATTATAGGCAATAGATATACACATTGTTTCTCGCGCTATCTATGTTCCTATCGTGATAATATACTTGCCTTTCGATCTTTTATGAGATTTCGTTTTTCCGATATATGTATTTTCAAACGTCAAGAGATATATTAAAGACCGTGTTATATTTTACGTTGTAAAATTTGATCTGAAAGGATAGATGCAAAACATTAAGTTTCCAGAGTCAATATCAATACTCTTTTGTTAAATGTGTGTACTGTACATGGTTCTTAATTTATTAATGTAGGTTAAAAGATATATAAGTAGATATGGTTGCAGTTGGCTTTGTCCGGGACGCTTTTTTATCAATCAATACAGTTTATCAATCTTATTTCATTATTATTAGGACATGTATATCGGTTACTCCGCCCCATCCGTTCTTTCAATGACATTTGATTCGACGTCACGTTCCGCCTATACCGCATTCAAGACCTGCACTCCTTTGATCAGAAAAACGTGGAAACACAGCCAGATCGGTATCAGTAGATATTAAAGTGCATTTTATACAATGCGGTAGCCGGTATACAACCTGAACTTTCTCAAATTTTACGAACTGGACTATTAAAGTTTTATTGCGTATCTCCACGAGTAGCCAAACTAATTGTGCGCAAGAGCATTTTGCTATTTACGATGGCAGCCCTTCGCAATGACAGACTAGTTGTATTGTCAGTTTGTAAAAAGTCGAAATATTGAGGCTACTCCTCGAGATAATGCATGTACAAAACAATAAAAAACATCAACGGCACGCTCTAACGTTGTGTCGGATTAAGCTTACTGGGTCTCATGGTGAAACAGGATTTCCGTACATCATTTATTCGTTTTTCATTTTCCCTCACAATTTGGGCTTTCTGCCTCAGGACAACCGACATAAAATCCGTGTGCGACGGCAGAAAGTCCCGTGTCAGACAAGTCGGATGTCACGAATTCAACACCCCTGTGTACTATCGGTTGGACATATACAGCAGCACTCCACTAACATAATCGTCACATTATCTTGTTATAATCTTCTTGTTTATTTATTAGTATTTAGTAATTTGTACATGTTCTCGTACATGTACAATTCACTATAGATTACTATACATTAATATTGTCTTTCCGATAATTTCTTGCGAGTTCACCGAATAGCAAACATGCATGAGTTAATCATATGTCTTGAAACATTGGAATACTATTGATTTTT